>JAWZYT010003039.1:35000-37500 GCA_034508575.1 Petrolisthes manimaculis | reverse complement strand
CTGTAGTCTGTCGAGGGTGGTTTGCAGTGGGTTATAATCTGGCGTCCTGGTGTTGACTGGGATGCCAACCGTGCAGTCATCCACGTATTTCCATCGATGCTGGGTGTCGGTGAGGGCGTCGTTGATCAGCATGAGGAATGAGAGTGGTCCAGTTTTACTTCCTTGTGGCACGCCGCAAGTCAGCTGTTGCAGGGGAGATATAGAGCCCTGATAACGGACCGCCTGCTGCCTTCCTGTGAGAAAGTCAGCCAGCCAAGCTACCAGGTTGGGGTGGAGTCCCAGGTTAATGGCCTTGTTGATGACAACAGTGTGGTCTACAAGATCAAACGCTTTCCTAAAGTCTACAAAAGCAAGGGCGAGAGAAGTGTTACGTTTGTCCAAGTGGCTGTGGATAAACTCAAGGAAGCTGACTAGGCAGTGGGAGGTGGAGGTGGATTTGATATTGCCGTACTGACGAGTGTCTAGCTGTTTGCTAATTTGTGAATAAGACCAGTTAAATACAAAATCTTCACAAAGGAGGCTAGGGAGAGGTGTGATGGCAACTGGTCTTAGGTCATTAAAGGTTTGTGGGGTGGGAGTTTTAGGGATGGGAGTGACGTAGGAAATTTTCCAGTCAGCAGGGCAAGCATTTTGAGCGAGGGAGGCGTTGATTATGGAGCAGAGGGGCGTGGCTAGTTCAGGGGCAAATTCCTTGTAAATTTTAATGGGGAGGTCATGAGGTGTGGTGGATCTGTTAGATTTAAATGAGGTTATCATTTTGGCAATCTCAGCCTCATGGACAGACGGGAGTGGAGATGGGGAGGGGAGGTAGGCAGGGAGAAGGCTGGTCTGAAGAGGGGGGAGAGTTTGACAGATAGCGGCAAAGTGACCGTTAAGCGCCTCAGCCGCATTATCAGGAGAAAGGTGTGAAGTACAGGGGAAGGAGGGAGATTGCTTTTGTAAACCACAGAGAGATTTAATCTTGGAGTACCATTGTCTGTTGTTGGCCTGTTTTAAGTGTTGCACTTTTTCTGGGTAGTAGCAAGCCTTGGCAGTCCTAATCTCCCTTATTACCCTGTTTCTAAGGCTTCTGTACTGGACTGGGTCGGTGTAGTAGTGCCTGTTTCGCTGCTGCAACAGCCGCTTTATTCGTGGTGTCATCCATGGGGTGTCAGCTGGATGCACACGGATGGTCTTGGTGGGGAAGTAGTGATGGTAGGCCTCTGTAGTGGTGTTGACGTAGTTGTGCCATTTAATGTGGACGTCTAGTGGTTCTGTCACCTCTATCCATGGGTGGTGCACCAGCCACTGTCCAAACTCTCTTATCGATGAGTCAGGTGTTGGCCGATAGGATCGGGTGACAGTTTCCCTTGATACCGATGTAGTAGGTTTGGGTGACCATAAGATGGACACGTGGTTGCTTCGTCCTACGGGGGGGAGGGGGCTGGGAGCTGAGTATTGATGGTCCAGGTCAGTCAAGATAAGGTCGAGAGTAGCCTGACCGTGGGTGGGGAAATCCACTACTTGGGTGAGGTTGAGTTGGTGTTGGATGTCACTCACATCCAAGCGGTTGAAATCCCCACATATGATCAACTTGGCAGCAGGATATCTCACCCTCAGAGTGTCAGCTGTGTCAATAATGTGATCAGTGAGTAGCTGTGCTGTGGTGGCACGTGGTGGATGATAAACAACACAGACTATGATGGAAGCTGTGTTGCGGGGGTGGCAAGGGGGGGTCACCCTCACCCACAGTATCTCCAGGTCGTCTGGGTTATCAACACTGAGGTGTGAAGGGCTGGTGTCAGTGCGGCAAAACAACGCCACTCCACCTCCCCTATTGTTTGTTACTGTGTGTGTGTGTGTGTGTGTGTGTGTGTGTGTGCTAAAAAGAGAGAGGAAGGAAGAAGGATGTGTGTGTGTGTGTGTGTGTGTGCTAAACAGAGAGAGGAAAAAAGATGTGTGTGCGTGTGTGTGTAAGAAAGAGAGAGTAAAGAAAATGTGTGTGGAGGAAAGAAAAGGAGGAATAAATGTGTGTGTGTGTGTGTGTGTGTGTTGTAATAACCATATAGTTTATTATAATCAAACAATGTACTGTACAATTAGACAAATACCATCGAGACGTTGTTGATTAAAATTACCCAAAATATTAATCGTACTCAATATTAATATTAACCAATATTAAAAATACCCAATATTAAAATTACCCAATATTAAAAAATCCTATATTAAAATATCCCAATATTAACATTACCCAAAATTAAAAAAACCCAATATTAAAATTACCCCCCAAAAATATTATCCAATATTAAAAATACCCAATATTAAAAACATTACTAACAACTTTCCTCTCTCACCAGAATGTCCCGCCTACAACCAGTCATCCACGGTGCCTCAACAACCAGTAGAGATGAACAAAATCGGTGAAGGTGTCCTGGAGACTCGCTTTCAGTTGTTGTCTCCACCTGATAATAATACCACGTGGGGGACAAGTCTCCACATCATGAATCAAGTGGATAAACAA
>JAWZYT010003039.1:0-30000 GCA_034508575.1 Petrolisthes manimaculis | reverse complement strand
GATTAATCATTTTCTATGAAACAAAGTCACCACAGAAAACGAATGAAGCACTAACTATTATTTTATTTATTGTAATTGCTATTTATCACTCTTTTCTTTCTATTTCCTTTGTTCTTAGTATCCACCTCTTTATCACCATTCACTAATTCCTACAAGACCTCTCTCTCTCTCTCTCTCTCTCTCTATCTCTAACTGTATTGATAAGGAAGGATAGAGAAGGAGGTTATGAAGGTGAACACAACACTATCATTTCATTGTCTCACCTTCAGAGTACACCAATGTATCGACAACATTGGCGGGAATGGACATAGATGTGATGGAAGGGGAGGAACAGGTGACCAGACTTACATTCAAGGACCTACCAAACCAACACTGGAGTATCAGGTTGTGGTGGTACTCTGGTTATTATAATGGTGCCTTGGTAACAATGTCTCACACACCAAATAACATCATGACTCAACATGTATGGCTGGAGGTGATGTGTTATGGTGGGTACATTCCTGACTCCACCATTGTTCAGGTGTACAATGACACACCTTCAAACACATCACCTCCACGATACTACTTGGTTCAGGTCAGTTGTGTTTACCTTCTTCTTCTTCTTCTTCTTCTTTCTTCTTCTTCTTCTTCTTCTTCTTCTTCTTCTTCTTCTTCTTCTTCTTCTTCTTCTTCTTCTTTCTTCTTCTTCTTTCTTCTTCTTCTTCTTCTTCTTCTTCTTCTTCTTCTTCTTCTTCTTCTTTCTTCTTCTTCTTTCTTCTTCTTCTTCTTCTTTTTCTTCTTCTTCTTCTTCTTCTTCTTCTTCTTCTTCTTCTTCTTCTTCTTCTTCTTCTTCTTCTTCTTCTTCTTCTTCTTCTTTCTTCTTCTTCTTCTTTCTTCTTCTTCTTCTTCTTCTTCTTCTTCTTCTTCTTCTTCTTCTTCTTCTTCTTCTTCTTCTTCTTCTTCTTCTTCTTCTTCTTCTTCTTCTTCTTCTTCTTCTTCTTCTTTCTTCTTCTTCTTTCTTCTTCTTCTTCTTCTTCTTTTTCTTCTTCTTCTTCTTCTTCTTCTTCTTCTTCTTCTTCTTTCTTCTTTCTTCTTCTTCTTTCTTCTTCTTCTTCTTCTTCTTTTTCTTCTTCTTCTTCTTCTTCTTCTTCTTCTTTCTTCTTCTTCTTCTTTCTTCTTCTTCTTCTTCTTTCTTCTTCTTCTTCCTTCTTCTTCTTCTTCCTTCTTCTTCTTCTTCCTTCTTCTTCTTCTTCTTCTTCTTTCTTCTTCTTCTTCTTTCTTCTTCTTTTTCTTTCTTCTTCTTCTTTCGTCTTCTTTCTTCTTTCTTCTTCTTCTTTCTTCTTTTTTCTTCTCTTTTCTTCTTCTCTTTTTTTTTCTTTTCTTTTCTTTTGCTGTTGTTGTTGTTGTTGATTAATAGTCAACGATAATAATAATAATAATAATAAATTATTATTAATATGTACAGCTCCGGACAAAACTCTCTCGACTTGGTTGGCAGCATTTGGCAACTCTGAATCTTGAGAGAAGCACAAACTACTGTACACTGGCTCTAAGTATACTATCATACATACATACACAGGTCCTCCCACTGATAGCACACATACACACACACTGAATATTAAGATTTAGTGAAGAGTCTCCCCTAACTCCAACCCCCATCACCCTATCAGATGCCAAATGCTGCCATACGAGTCGAGAGAGTTTTGTCCGGAGCTGTACATTAGGCCTGTACACATATATATACACATTATGTACATTAGACTAGGCCTGTACACATATACACATTATGTACAGTCGCGGCACATAGTCCTGGAACAGACTTCCCTTTACACCGTGGTCAAGGACTATATGCCACAACTGTACTGTACATTATACTATAGGTGTGTTTATGAATGTGTAATAATCATAATGTAACATTACAGGTGGGAATAGACTGGATGAGGGTGACTGAGACCACACCATGACACAACCAGACTATACAACAACACACCTGTAGCCGGCCATTGTCTCACCATCCCAACCTTACTATTACTCTTTATTGTGGTACTTATTATAGTTACGAGAAACCTAATGAGTGTGGTACAGTGAGTCAACCCTGTCCCACTGGTGAGTGTAACCAAACTTATCTTATACACAACATATAACATACAACCTGACCTATCAACACACACACACAGGGGAAACTCAATGGTACACACACACACACACACACTCAATAGGAAAAGCCAACCAACAAATAATTCAGTGGTTTATACACACACAGAGGGGACACTCAACGGTTTACACACACAGAGGAAAACTCAACGGTTTACACACACACACACACTCATACACACACACAGGGGAAACTCAATGGTTTATTCACACACACACACACACACACACACACACACACACAAACAAGGGGAAACACCAACCAACAAATAACTCAGTGGCTTACACACACATACCTACACACACACATCAACCAACAGACAACTCATTGGATTACGCACACACACACACACACACACACATATATATATAATGAGTATTTATAGTGTTAAGAAATAATACCTTGTTTACAGTATAAGTCAATATTATTATAATGATAAGATAATGAGATCATTATTATGTCTCTCTCTCTCTCTCTCTCTCTCTCTCTCTCTCTCTCTCTCTCTCTCTCTCTCTCTCTCTCTTATACTCAACATTGGTATTAATATATTTGTTTTTTTCTCTTATACTCACTATGTGTGTTAATATTTCAGACATTATGCAAGATGTTACGGACATTGAAAAAGATATCACGGAAATTAAAAAAGAAATGTCTGACCTTGAACCCAACACTACTGACTCTGAACAAGATACAAACTCAACACAGTACATATCGTTGTGTGACCAGGTGTGGAAAGCAGAAATCCGGAGTGTGGCATTGTATTTGCCGAGGCTGGAAATTGTGACCGTGGCCTTAGCCACAATAATATCTGCATTTATATACTTCTCTTGGATTAGGTTTGTGGACATTAACATTATGCTGTACCTTGCCCCAATGTATCGTAGGCTGGCTCTCTTTCTTTGTAAACGAGCACAAGTACCAGACAACCAGTAACAAGGAAACACACACACATACAGACACAAGTACCAGACAACCAGTAACAAGGAAACACACACACATACAGACACAAGTACCAGACAACCAGTAACAAGGAAACACACACACATACAGACACAAGTACCAGACAACCAGTAACAAGGAAACACACACACATACAGACACAAGTACCAGACAATCAGTAACAAGGAAACACACACACATACAGACACAAGTACCAGACAATCAGTAACAAGGAAACACACACACAAACACACACCTACACACACAAATGCCAACAAACCAGTAACAATGAAGCACACATCACATTATGAACTTTGTTTACTCTTGATAAACAGTATAACCTATTTTATATTTATCATAATTATTATCTAATTTCATGTTTTCAGTAAAAAGTTTTAATACCATCTTTTTACTAATAATTTCAATGTTTTATTATATGACAAAATAAACTGCATATTTTATTAATTAAGTTGATATGTTTTATATAAAAGACTTGCTGTTATATTGTTATACTCCGCTATAAGGAGTTATAACATGATATCAACAACTTGTATAATATCTATGTACTTACTATAAGGAGTTATAACATAATATCAACAACTTGTATTATTTCTATGTACTTACTATAAGGAGTTATAACATAATATCAACAACTTGTATTATTTCTATGTACTTACTATAAGGAGTTATAACATAATATCAACAACTTGTATTATTTCTATGTACAGTCATGGCTGATAGTGCTGGACCACGGTCCAAGGAGTGTTGGAGAGCAACTAAACAGAGTTCCAACAAATTATTTTCCAAACCATTCTAAAAAATGAGAGAGGTTTAGAAGACTTAATTTTTCGAACTCTGTTGTTTTTCTCTCCAACACATCTTGGACGCTGGTGCATCATTATCAGTAATGGCTGTACCCACTATAAGGAGTTATAATATATGTGTGTGTGTATTTTAGTTTTGGTTTATTGTGAGAGGGATAGAGAAAGAGACACACAGAGAGAGTATGTGTGTTTTGTTTCTTGTGTGTGAGAGAGAGGGAGAAAGAGAAAATGTATGTGTGTGTTCTATACCTAGAATAAAATGAATTAGTGATTCTCACACTGTTGTTGCACTGACACACACACACAGACCTTTACTGTTTTTTGTACAGATATTTACTTTGAATATAAACTGTATTTTAATGAGATAGTAGTCTATTCTTTTGGTACAGCCACAATCAAATAACCAACGACACTTTCCTTCCATCGTACAGCCGGCAGCAGAAATTTGTGTCTGTCTCATGACTTTAATAATGTTAATATGACCAGATAGTTGCATTCTCAAATAGTTTTTATACCAACAACATACGTAATTTACCACATGTGAACTATATCTGTCATCTCTGCATTTACATTGTGTAATATCATCATTATAGCTCATACATACATAGGTGGAAATGAAGCGAACTTATGCTGCCGACTGTACATACAAATTAATCAGTATCTTTTCACAATATAATCATAGAACAACTTATGTCAACTCAACCTCCATCAATTGTTATTATGAGGTGGTGCAAAATCATACAAGTGTTGTTCTTTATTACCAAGATATTTACCACGATGGAAGAAAAGTGTTGGTGGATATTATTATTATGAGGTGGTGCAAAATCATACAAGTGTTGTTCTTCATTACCAAGATAATATTTACTACGATGGAAGGAGAGTGTTGGTGGATATTTGATTGTGGCTGTACACCTGAGCTCGTAAATTCGCGACCACGTACTTATATGTTTATGTCATTTGAGCTGGTAACATTTATTTGGGACCACGTACTTATATGTTTATGTCATTTGAGCTGGTAACATTTATTTGGGACCACGTACTTATATGTTTATGTCATTTGAGCTGGTAACATTTATTTGGGACCACGTACTTCGATGTTTATGTCATTTGAGCTGGTAACATTTATTTGGGACCACATACTTCGATGTTTATGTCATTTGAGCTGGTAACATTTATTTGGGGAGGAATCAGAGTTGGTGGAACATAGTAGATGGATATGATACAATCTTTCACTTACAACGACACCTTCCCCACACAGTGTTACCAGCTCAGATGACATAAACATTTTGAGGATGTGGTCGCGAATTTACGAGCTCGAGTGTACATTGGAATACCTTGATTCACCCAAAGTATGCCAGGAAATAATTCCAGATGAGTAAAAATAATTGTACCTGATATTGCTGGGAATAGTTTGTTGGAATTATTTGCTTTGACTGTAACCTGTGATTTAATAAAAACAAAAAGTTTGCATTTGTTGCAAATCAATGTTTTATTATCAGTCCTCCTTTGTTTATTAATTAAAGTCTTTTTATCTGTGATGGACAATAAGGGTGAAGTGATACATACATACATACATAGAAATAATAAAGAACTGATGATAAACAACATTACTCTATAAAAAAGAAAAGAAAATATAAACACACACACAGACACAGAAAGAGTATTTGTAGAATATGTTAGTTGAGACTTACTGTAATAAAACGTTGGTATTATTAATGGTTATGATTATGAAACATGAGTATTGACCAAGATGATAAAGGACATATTGCTTGGCTGTTACCGGAGAACACACACACACACACACACACACACGTTCTCTCTCCTACACAAACACACGCACACACTATCTCTCTCTTACACAAACACACGCACACACTATCTCTCTCCTACACAAACACACGCACACACTATCTCTCTCTTACACAAACACACGCACACACTATCTCTCTCTTACACAAACACATGCACACACTATCTCTCTCTTACACAAACACATGCACACACGTTCTCTCTCTCTTACACACACATACACACATACACACACACGTTCTCTCTCTCTTACACACACATACACACATACACACGTTCTTTCTCTCTTACACAAACACACATACACAATCGTTCTCTCTCTCTCTTATACACACATAAAGTAGTAGTGGCTGACAGTGGTAGTGAACGGATGTGTTTCTGTAAGGCGTCTCTGAGCTTCGGGATATTTTGAAGACAACAAGTGGAGCCCGGCTACATTCTCAACTTTGGTCACCTGGTAAAGTTTAATATAAGGGTGAGTGAGTGAGGAAATCCTGTCTCCAAAAGTTTATATATAGGAAAGGCGATAGTTAAGGGGGTGTGGGAGTAGGGGGACAGGCTTGGGGGGTGCGGGAATAGGGGTACAGGCTTTCTACCCACTCCAAACTTGTCTCCCTATTCCTGCACCCCCTCAGTCCCCCCCCCAAGCTTGTGTCCCTACTCCTGCACCCCCCAAAACTCCCCAAGCCTGTCCCCCTATTCCCACACCCCCTTAAGGACCCTGTGATCGTGTATGAGACTTGGTGGCTTCTGATTCCTCCTTACTATGTCACGAAACAAGCTCCTTCCATATAGGTGTGTGTGTGTGCGTTTCATAGCAATGTTTGAAGGACTCACTAACCTCCAATTTTCTAACTACAACACGGGGTCATTAAAAATAAGTAAGAAATAAAACGTAATAAAAGTGTAGGTGACGAAAATGAATTTGGCTAGACATAGTTGTGAGAAATTCCAGGCAGAGAGAAACAGTAACGAGCACTAATAAGTTTACAGCTCTGGTTGAAGCTTTGAACAGGACAAATTCACCAACGAAGTAATTCCAATGGAGATTTTATTGTGCATTTATTTACTGTCTCTAGGTATTGAAACACACCTGAATATTTATTAGTGCTCGTGACTGTACATGAGATGACTGTACAGTCTCCTCCACTCCCGCTTTCACCAGTTCAGCATTACCATCGTATACACCAGGCATTGTGTGAGCTACCAGTTCCGTCTCTCACATCTGAAACACCTGCCATCAACCCTTACTCTTACTCGCCTCACCTGCTTCGCCGAGACAAGCAGTGTTCATGGACTCGAGAAATATGCACGTTTTCTACACCTAATAATATTGAGTCTATGAAGATCGCGTGCCTCGGTGAAGCAAGTGAGGCGACAGGACTTTTGCCGCCGACTGTACATCAGATGATAAAACAGAGAAAGGTAAAGAAGGGAGGGAGAGTGAAAAGACAGGACGAGAATATGAACTTCAAATTAAAAGGGTTACACCATTTTTTTGTTCTATACCTCAACCTCGGGGCTGTAGGCTGTCAGTAGCCCATGACTGTTGTGAGGCCCCGAAATTATTGGGTGTCGCACCAGATGAAACAGTAGTGGAGCTTCGTGGTGATGTTGGTACCATAGCTTCTCTTCTGTCCCACTAGATGACGACACCTTATTTATATACGTCACTATACAGGAGACAAGAGGAGTTACACACACACACACACACACACACACACACACACACACTACTATGCATTTCAGGCCTCGCGAATCACAGTTTGGTGCGATTTTCAGCCGAAATAATTGTTTAATAGGTTTGGTACTTTGGCACAGTGAACAACACACCCCAGCCTAATTTTGAGTTGGATTTTGTTAAAAAAAAAACTTATGTCACTAAGGAGTATATTATTGTATTATTAATGATGTACAGTATTGTATGTGTGGGATGCGCATGGCGCTGCTGCATTGTTGTTTATGCTGTATGATGGGAGACTGAGACTCCCAGCTGTTTACATAGAATACATAGATCCCGGCAACTCGTTGTTTCTGTGATCCTCACACCCTCCAGTCTCCTACAAGATGTCATCAACTCTAACAGGTTATGGGCCCAGACACAGACTAGTGTTTGATGGAGATGGAGAAAAATTTGAAGTGTGGGAAGCCAAGTTTCGAGGTAATTTGATGACCAAGGAGCTTGATGAAGTTTTACTGGAGGGAAGGACGCCGGAAGAAAGTAAGAACAAACAAGTATATGCAGAGTTGATTCAGCTACTAGATGACAGAAGCATTGCCTTGATTCTTCGCGATGCAGCAGATAAAGGCAAGGAAGCATTGCAGATCCTAAGGAACTATTACCTGGGTGCAAGCAAACCTAGGGTGATTTCACTGTACAAGAAACTGTCAACACTCAGGCTGGGCGGAGACGAACAGTTGGTAGACTACATAATAAGAACAGAAGCAGTGACAGCAGCACTAAAGAAAGCAGGCGAAGCAGTAAGTGATAGTATGACTATGGCGATGGTGCTGAGTGGACTCCCTCAAGCATACGACACCTTCAGCACAGTGGTGGAACAACGGGAGAAGGAAATGACGTTCCAGGAGTTCAAGAAGGCCCTGATGAACTATGAAGAATCAGGAAAGTTAAGAAGCTCCCGTGAGGAAGAAAGTGTGATGAATACAAGCAGATTCCCACTGAAATGTTATGAGTGCCACCAGCCAGGTCACAAGTCCTTCCAGTGTCCCCAGCGAGCCCAGCAGAACCATAGGTGGTGTAACAAGTGTAAATCCAATAACCACAACACACACCAGTGCAGGAAGAAGAATGCCACCACAGCAAACACAGTAAGCAGTGAGGGAAACCAAGCACCAAGAGGAGAGGACAGTGACGAGGGTGACAACTTCCACAACTTTGCATTCCAGGCAAGCACACAATCTCTCAAGGATAATAAGGCAGGTACCAGTACATTGTTGGTGGACAGTGGTGCATCAGTGCATATTGTAACAGACAAGACCAAGTTTATTAGATTGGACAGAGACTTTGAACCAGATAAACAAGTGATGCAACTAGCAGACGGAAGTAGACAAACTGGAGATGTATTAGGCAGAGGTGATGTTAGTGT
The DNA here is from genome assembly GCA_034508575.1 of Petrolisthes manimaculis. Classification (NCBI taxonomy): domain Eukaryota; kingdom Metazoa; phylum Arthropoda; class Malacostraca; order Decapoda; family Porcellanidae; genus Petrolisthes; species Petrolisthes manimaculis. The sequence goes on along the minus strand of JAWZYT010003039.1, from coordinate 21,187 downwards.
GATGTTGTATGATATAAATGGTAAACCAAGGGAAATGGTGATGAAAAATGCTTTATACATTCCCTCATATAAGTTTAACATATTTTCGGTTCCAGCTGCAACAAGAAAAGGTGTATGTGTAAACTTTGAACCTAACCATGCAGAACCAGTTACACCAGATGGCTCTGTATTCAACGTGAAAAGAGAGGGTAACTTATACTTCAATAATAATGTTGAAAATGTGCAAGTGAACGTTGAGGAGTGGCATAAAATCCTAGGCCATTGTAATTTTAAGGACATTATATAACTTGAGAAGGCAGTGGAAGGTATGCATATTTCTGGTGAAAAGGAAAGAGTTCATTGTGAAGCCTGTAGGTATCTTAGGAAAAATGAGTACATCTACAAACAGGAAACCAGATAAAAGAGCAACTAGGAATTTAGATTTAGTACACAGTGATTTAGCTGGCCCAATGAATGTAGTGGGTAAGGGAGGATTTAAATATGCAATTACATTTGTGGATGATCATTCAGGAGCCTTCATGGTTTACCTGATGAAAGAAAAGAGTGATACAATATCAGCCACAGAGAAATTTCTAGCTGACAGTGCACCTTATGGATCTGTAAAACATTTGCGGACTGACAATGGTGGTGAATATATATCCAAGGAATTTAAATCACTCATGGTGAAACACAAGATTAAGGGACCCTGTATGTAGTCATAAAATTAGAGATAAATGAGTCCTTCAAATAATGCCATGAAACACATACACCTATACGGAAGGAGTTTGTTTCATGGCATTGTCTGGGGGAATTAGAAGCCTTCATTTTTTAAACACAATTACACGGTCCTTAACCCTTAACGTCCGGACCGCGGTCATAGACGGACCCAGGAAGCCTCCGGGTGGTGTCGTACACCCGTGCCATGTGGTGACCGGGCGAGATGAAGCACCGCTATTGCCAATGTCGGCATTTGCGAGCCCAATTTGGCGTTTTTTTTTTCACTTGGCTATACTTCACCACCATCCCTACAAATCACCATCGTCAGTCAGTATGTTACTGACTGTAAACATGGATGGATGTGGATTAGATTTCTCGTGCGTGTCCGATTCTGTGGTGCGCCATGCTTACTTACAACACTGACTGCCACCCGCGCGGGCCACGTTCAGTTGTCGTCAGAGCCACTCCACCTAAGCGAACACGGCCGCGCTCACACGAAAAAGTACCCTTCATTCCTCACTTACTTTCTCGGCAACGGAGAGTCGTAGAGAGCTGGGGTTGGTTTTATTGGAAAGAGGAAGAGTTGATGGTGCTAACAAGACAAAATTTAAGTTGTTCAGTATCGTAGTTTAGACGTACAGAGTAAGTGGAATAGAGCGATTTTGGAGAAATCGGCCAAAAGCGCCCGGCCACACAGTAGGGAAAGTAAGACTAGCCCCGGACTGACAAAATGGCTATCCATAGTTTTCCCGTCGCGGAGGGGTTAAGCAAGAGTACTCAGCACCTCATTCCCCGCATCAAAACGGTACAGCAGAACGTTCTTGGAGAATCATGTGTGAAATGGCACGATGTTTCTTAATAGAGACTGATTTACCCAAAATGATGTTACTGCTAGGTTTGTGTGAGCAGAGCACAGATGATATATTGGTGCTGGGAAAGAATTCTTGGAGAAAATGTGGTATGCAAGATGTAGAAAGTGAATAGATATGCGTGGTATTTTTTTATTTTTTTTTTCTATTTCTATTTACAGGAGCTGCTGATACAAAGGCCAACCCTGGAATAAACACCCGGGGTTCCTGTAACAGCAAAGAACAAGAGCAAGGGTGTGTAGCCTTTTCAACGGCACATATCTTATTTGTTTTATCCTTTGCTGTTGTTCCATGTCTCCTTTTTTAATTAATTAATTTTATTTTTACTTTATTTTCTTTTGATTTATAGAAGTTATATAACGCTATATTTAATCTATAATATATTGCCAGCATCACTGATAACTGTAACTTCTGGCAACACTGACAACAACCTCCCGTGGCACTGGCAACACTGACATTCTGACAACAACAACTGTAAGTACTCAACACCTCATGGTTCATATTAAAAAACATTCGTGGTGCATACGATGGCATAGTATCGATACGATGACTCCACATACAAACCAGAGAGCCGTCGTACAGTACCACACCATCGTATACACCACGGATGTTCTTGAATATGGCCTATTTAGTTGTATTTTTGTTATCTGTTTCTACGTGGCCATGTGCCTTCTATAGATAATATGGACATGTATTATATAATGAAAAATAATAATTTGGTATACAAATAATAAAAATAATTTGGTAAATATTGAATGAATTACCGTTCCGTTATTGTGTACAGTTTTTCTACCTTCATTATTCACTTATGTAGACCATTCTAAGACCATTTTCTACCTCTATTATTCACTTATTTAGACCATTCTATGACTATTTTCTACCTTCATTATTCACTTATGTAGACCATTCTATGACTATTTTCTACCTTCATTATTCACTTATGTAGACCATTCTATGACTATTTTCTACCTTCATTATTCACTTATTTAGACCATTCTAAGACTATTTTCTACCTTCATTATTCACTTATGTAGACCATTCTATGACTATTTTCGGTAATAGTCAAGCGTTTGTCCATAATCTGCTTTCGACTCCAGGTTTTCAGATTGCAATGTTTTATAGTGTGTTTTGAACTAATTTAGGTAATTCTGCATAAAAGTTCCACATGTTTTTGTTGTTTTTAAGTTGTTCCTGCCTATTTTTACATGTTCTATTCATTAGTGACCATAATATTGATTGGAAACCAATTGGTTTATACATATTCCCTAACCCCTTCCATCTTGGGGGAGAGCACTGGGAATCGGGGGTTTGGGTTGTGGGATAACACGTAAATTAGTTTATCTTGGGTTTTATAGTAGTTTGTTGGGAAAATATGTACAGTAAGATCTCGCATCTAACGAATAATAGGTGCCAAAAAAGGTGCGTTAGATATGAATTCGTTAGATGCGAATACATAAACATATGGGGAAAATTATAATCGGTATCAAAAATACAACTGAAACTCAATTTTCTTTCTTAATTTACATTATTGGCTTGTATTTACGGCATACAGTAATTAAAAATATACAAGAAATTTGTAAAATAATAAAGAAACATGTAAAAAAGTCCGTTAATCCGACCACGGATACTTCGAAAATCCCAATAGTCCAAATTTTTTAAAGTGGTAATAAAAATGTCAATTTTGGTGCCTGAGAGGCCTATGCGGGATTTTCCGGGTGTATTGTCACATATGCCTACATGATTCACATACAGCTGGGCCAACCACTCTCCCAGCTATTAGGCGTACCTATGCGCAAATTAATATTAAGTGGAAGTGATTTTTCAAAGAAAATTACCAAAATTAATTAATACAAACTAAGGAATGTTTGTGCACGAATGAAAATTCAATGAGTTTTAGTGATGACTGAAATTTTCACCCCACTGTCACTCTCACATTGGCTTGCTACACTAGTCATAAGCCTAACCCCTTTATAGTGAACAACTCAATACGGGCATTTTTCATACTTTTAACACATATCCCGGTACAGACATTTGATATGGTGAAAAGTGCAAGTGATGGTATGAGAAAATTACAAAGAATAATTAATATAAACTAAGGAAATGTGATTGTATGAGTAGAAACTCATGAATTATTGGTGATAACTGAACTTGTCAACTCGTCACGCACTACACACACGCTATTAGGCCTAACCTTTTAGAATGAACAGCCTTTAAAACCATTCATTTTCCATACTTTGGGCTCGTGTTTAGAATTATTATTAGTCATTAGCTGTATTCGGTGGCAAAAATTCAACTTGAACTGATGGGTGACAACCAACTAGGTAACGTGGCCGATATCCAACAGCACAAGAGACGTAATCCACCACCACAAAGAATAACATCACCACTACGCGCCTGACCATAAGGGTGATAACACTAGGACTGAGGCGGCAAGCGTCTCCGAGGCGTGTAGGCGGGAGCAGTGTTGCCAGGTGCAGGGAAATTTCTCTGTTTTAGGGAGGGAAGGAGGCAGTCGGGAGTGGCTGTTTGTTCGGGATTTTTCACTGTTCATTTAGGATTTTTTCGTTAGATTTGAAACTATACTCGTTAGATGAGAATATAGGTAGATGTCCAAAACGTCGTTAGATACGAATTCGTTAGATTGAAACACGTTAGATGCGAGATCTTACTGTACATAAGTCCCACACGGCAAATATGTACTATTTATGTGTATTTCAGTATGGAATAATGTTATATGTTCGTGTGTAATGAATATAATTGGCGGTTGCACTTACTTTAGCCAAATAGACTTTCAAAATATTGCGAGCGTAAGTCCAGCGCGGCGATTCAGACCAAGTCCAGCGTAGCAGTATAAGTCTATGGTGTCTATATCCTAATGCACTACTCAGCACTAGCCTCATTGCATTATCTACATTCATGTGACAAAGTAGTTCCGAAATAACTATACAGAATTACATATACTTGCAACTCAATCTGTGGTTACATGTCAACATTACATGCATTTTAACTACATTTATTATTCTTAATGTCTAGTTGTCTTATATCGATGTTATTTTCAATTTTCCACAATTTTGTATTTCCTTTGTCACTTTTTTATATATTTATGTGTCGGGTAAGGGTATATTTACATTGTGATATCAGTCTACACTGTACCTTCCACCAAGATACACGTTGCTCCAGGAGTCCATCTACTATAGTGTCTTCCACATTATCTACATAGCCTAATTGTACATCCATGTCGCTATGTAATTGTTATTGTTAAGATTAGTGTTTATTAATCATGTTGGTTAAGAGTGTATTAACTAACGTATTTCTTCTTTGTTAACGTGAACAATCACCTCTTAATATAAATACTTAAGCCAAACTGAAAAACCCAAGATCTCAAGATTTTGGAAACAATCCCTAGATAATAACTTAGAACCGAGGGATTGGAGAATGCAAGGGTTAGGACTGGAGGATGTGAGGTAAGGATCAGAGGATGCTAGGGTTAGGACCGGAGGATGCTAGGGTTAGGACCGGAGGATGTGAGGTTAGGACCGGAGGATGTGAGGTTAGGACCGGAGGATGCTAGGTTAGGACCGGAGGATGTGAGGTTAGGACCGGAGGATGCTAGGTTAGGACCGGAGGATGTGAGGTTAGGACAGGAGGATGCTAGGTTAGGACCGGAGGATGCTAGGTTAGGACCGGAGGATGTGAGGTTAGGACCGGAGGATGCTAGGTTAGGACAGGAGGATGTGAGGTTAGGACCGGAGGATGTGAGGTTAGGACCGGAGGATGCTAGGTTAGGACCGGAGGATGTGAGGTTAGGACCGGAGGATGTGAGGTTAGGACCGGAGGATGCTAGGTTAGGACCGGAGGATGTGAGGTTAGGACCGGAGGATGCTAGGTTAGGACCGGAGGATGTGAGGTTAGGATAGGAGGATGCTAGGTTAGGACCGGAGGATGCTAGGTTAGGACCGGAGGATGCTAGGTTAGGACCGGAGGATGCTAGGTTAGGACCGGAGGATGCTAGGTTAGGACCGGAGGATGTGAGGTTAGGACCGGAGGATGTGAGGTTAGGTCAGGAGGATGCTAGGTTAGGACCGGAGGATGCTAGGTTAGGACCGGAGGATGCTAGGTTAGGACCGGAGGATGTGAGGTTAGGACCGGAGGATGTGAGGTTAGGACAGGAGGATGTGAGGTTAGGACCGGAGGATGCTAGGTTAGGACAGGAGGATGTGAGGTTAGGACCGGAGGATGTGAGGTTAGGACCGGAGGATGCTAGGTTAGGACAGGAGGATGTGAGGTTAGGACAGGAGGATGTGAGGTTAGGACCGGAGGATGCTAGGTTAGGACCAGAGGATGTCAGGGTTAGGTCTAGGTAAGGTCAGGTTGGTTCGACTGTCTTTAATTAAAAATATCAAGTAGGAATTCCATACATTTTGGGATATTTTTGTAGTGCCAAAACTTGGCTCAGATTTTCTATTTTTCGACATTTAGCCCTCTTGAAAATTGCAAAACCTGAGCCAACTTTCATCAAAAGTTGGCTCGGGTTTTCAATTTTTCGATATTTATGCATGTTAACAAACCACTATAAAACCAAAATAAGCTAATTTACTTGTTTTCCCCCACCCAAAACCCCGGATTCCCAGTGCTCTCCCCCATGATGGAAGGGGTTAGGGAATATGTATAAACCAAGTATTTTCCAATCAATATTATGGTCACTAATGAATACAACAAGTAAAAACAGTCAGGAAAAAACAACAACGTGGATCTCTTATGCAGAAATACCAGGTTTTTTCTCTTAATAATATTAAAAGGGTGCGGGAATAGGGGACAGGCTTGGGGGGAGTTTAGGGTGGTGCGGGAATAAGGGGATAGGCTTGGGTGGGTTGTGGGAGGTGTGGGAGTAGGGGGACAGGCTCTAGGGGAAAGGCTTTCTACCCATCCCAGGTCTATCCCCCTATTCATGCACCCCCCAAACACCCCCCTTAAGCTTGTCCCCTACTCCCACACCCTCTTAATAATAATAATAATTGTAGGCTACACATACACACATACATACATACATATTGTGTGCATTACTTATGTATACAAATTTTTCAGGCTGTGTGTACATGGCAGAAACAACAAGAGTGTAAACAACAACAACAACACCAAGATGGTATTTATAATTATTATTATTGTGTATGGTATTATTATTATTGGAATAATTTTACAAGTTGCCACAACTCCATTTCTAAAATTTTACTAATACCAGTGTTTATATTTCACTATTACAAACCACTTTTCTATATACCATTTCTTCTGCAAATGCTGCATAACAGTAGTTACCTCTTATAGTTAGGTCCCGGTAGTCTGCCCAAGTTAGGTCCTGGTAGTGTGTCCCAGTCCAGATTAGGTCAGGTCAGGTGAGGTCTGACTAATTTCTACTGTATATTTTTTTCTGTTTAGGTCCCGTTAGTCTGCCCTGGTTAGGACCCGGTAGTCTGCCCAGGTTAGGTCCCGGTAGTCTGCCCTGGTTAGGTCCTGGTAATCACACTAAATCCTTCTAGGAAATAAACAAAATTCCAGTGAAATCCTGTTGTGGCAACTTGTAAAAATTTACCAGCATTTCCACAAATGCCCCGTTTCCAAAATAGGTCATATTCATATGGGGCAATTTGAAATTAGCCTGACCATACCTGACCTAACTTAGACTGCATCAGACTACCAGGACCTAACCTAGGCAAACTGCCGGGATATGACCGATGTAAACTATCGTAAAATGATCGTGGTTTTTGCCTAGAGCCGCGTAGTGCTAGGTCCAGGGAATTGGCCCCAGTCACTTTTTATATAAGTTTACACTGAGAGAAACACCATAGCTGAAAAGTGTGTTAGAATGGTCCAAAAAAACGAATTTCGGTTATAACGGACACAATCAGCTGGATTTTTTTTTTTTTTTTGTCTGAATTTTGGTTTCTCTATTTTTTTCTATTATATTTTTTACATTATACAGTAGGTATATTATTTACACATCATTACATACCTATTTATGTATATTAACAGTTGACTCTCGAATAAATCTGAGGAGTTCTTATACAAAACGAGCGAAATCATAATGAACATGTCACGTAATGATATCACTGTCGTCTGCGAAGCGTGTGTGTGTGTATGTGTTGCCACCACTTCTCCCTCGCTCCTTCCCCCCCTTATCCTCAGTCTCCATTCACCCCAGCCCAATGTCAAGGGAATCATAGGCCTAACATGCGTTGTCACCTTGTGTTTGACTCGCTCGTTTTTAGTAATTTACGAGTTAACCACCAGCTTCATATCAGGTGGTGCATTTACAAAACGGAAGGTCATATCCTTCCATATCAAGAAGGAAGGTTTTTCTCGAACAGAGAAAGGAGAAGGTAACACCAGAGTGTGTGGTTGATAAAAGTAAACAAACGATATCACACACTATCTCCCCTCTTCCCCCCTACTCTCCCCCCCTACCACACACACTATCTCCCCTCTTCCCCCTACTCTCCCCCCCTACCACCTCCACTACCACACACACTATCTCCCCTCTTCCCCCTACTCTCCCACCCTACCACCTCCACCACCACACACACTATCTCCCCTCTTCCCCCTACTCTCCCCCCTACCACCTCCACCACTACCACACACACTATCTCCCCTCTTCCCCCTACTCTCCCCCCTACCACCTCCACCACTACCACACACACTATCACCCCTCTTCCCCCTACTCTCCCCCCTACCACCTCCACCACTACCACACACACTATCTCCCCTCTTCCCCCTACTCTCCCCCCTACCACCTCCACCACTACCACACACACTATCACCCCTCTTCCCCCTACTCTCCCCCCTACCACCTCCACCACCACGGATGTCCCACACTCATTTAAGTCATTACTCAAAATTGCGTTATTCGAGAGTCAACTGTATCTATATTTTGTGATAATTTTTGTATTTATTTTTTTTCTTACCCCTCGTAAAAATTTGTCGCTATAACGGTCAAACGGCAATAACGGACACCCTCTCCCCTCTATTAGTCCGTTATAACGAGGTTTAACTGTATACAATATAGTGAACACTGTTCTTGTGTAAATTTACCTTATTATTATTATTATTATTATTATTATTATTGGATAAATTTTCGGTAAATATTGCAATTATTTTTCTGCGTCCTCGATTTTCACACTTTCTGTTCAACCAGAATGTCCATTTCTTTTCCCGTTTTTATTTTCGAAACTTATGTGGAATATGTAAATAACATTAATAACATTTGTATACATTTTCCTTTGTATGTATTTACTTTGAAATGGGAGCGAGGTTTTCCTAGCAGGTCCCCATCTTCCCACCTCTGCGTGCAGTGTTGCCAGATTAAGGAATACTTTCATGTTTTAGGCAAATTTTGTCCACACGGGAAATCGTAAGAAGAATGTTCAATGTAGTCCAGTTAGGCGGGAAATTCAATAGTATAAAATTGGGACAAATAATTTTTGATCCCCAGATAAAATAACCTGGGCTGCGTTCAGGAAGGCAGCGCGGGTGGCGCGCGACACTCGAAATCGTTCAGGAAGGCAGCGCGCGCTGTCTGTGCGCCGCAAAATGCGTCACCCAGGCGTCGCGGCTTTGAGAGGTGGGGGCGCCACCCTCAATTGTAAACAAAGATGGCCGCCCAAACATTGAAGATACAGTGCCCCTACTGCCACATTTTGCTTAATGATGTCAATTCCTTGGCATTGCAACTATCATCATGCCCTGGTAAGTAAAGAACGTAACCGCAAGTATAGATGTAAGTGAAAATAAAGTAATATTATTGAGTAAATTTGAAGTAATGGCTGTCTAATGAAGAGTGCGAGGGTTGTTGTGAGCAGTACATTTGTTAAAATAAGTTTATAAATGATCTAGCATATTGCATGCATCGTATTGTTGGTATATTTATTGGGTTGATGTCAAAGTTTTGTTTGTTATAGATAGTTTCAAGGGAATCCATTTTGACAGCCACGGATGAGCATCAGTCCATAGTACACGTCTATGAAGGCAGCCACACTGAATTACCAGCAACAATATAACTGAAGCACCTGTAGTTCAAACTACTAAACAACAGATGATGGTTGGCAAATATGTTTAGTTTAATTAACCACAGAGAATTGAATCATTGTGACTGGCTGAGGGAACAAACTTATGTTCATTACAGTTCATTTTTGCTCATATTTATTGGAATGGACAAACACTCTCCTCAAATCAAGTCATAATTATTGCTACTTGGTCTAGGTGTCTACTTTTCCTGGCAATCTGTATTGAACCTGCATAATACAGGGTGTCCATAAATTATCAGAATAACTTTACATGTTCATGAAAGGTAATCTGTTCACATAATTATGGACACCTTGTCTGGCATGTTAACTTTAAGATTCATATAGATTATATCCAAGGTTTAGATATCTACAAGCAGTGTTGCTTTCTACAGTCCAAAAGTGCCTCCCAGTTGGTAGGGAGCTCAACCTACCACTTGGGGAGGGAGGGGTTGGTATTTAAGGTTGTGTAAAGCAACACTGCCTATAGATATTGACACACTGGATGCAATCTGTACCAAAGGGAAATTAAACTGAAATCAATGTCTTTCAGGTCTGCAGTGACAAAAGTGAAGAAGACCTCAATAAGCATCAAGAATTCTGGAAGCCAGAGAGGACAAGCAGAGAATTGAAGAAAGAAGAGGACAAGCACTATGTATTGGTGTATATATAGAGGAAAAATAAATATGGAATTTTTATTACTTAATTTATTTATCATCCCAACAGGTATTACATTTAACTTCTGGACACCTGAAAGGGTGTAGGGTTCAAATAAAATGACTGATATGAGGATATCACACTCCACCTCAATCCCTCCAATAAAATACCAGCATTGCAAAGTTGCCTTGAAGCTTGTTACAGACAGTTGGGTTGACTCTGTAACCTTTCAATTTACCATGATTAATTTACCGATTTAAAACAACACTGGTTTTAGGAAAGCCCCGTCCTTATATTATTTCATGTAAATACTCTGTATTCCATTAGAGAAAACTGAACTACTGAACCTAAACAAGGCTCTTCAATATAATGAATTAACCTCTACATGGAAAGATGGTTTGCATTTAATACATGTCCATCTCCAATGAAAATACTGTATAATTTCTTGAAATACTGCAATGCTGGTACTGTTAAGGGAGTAGTATATTTTTGGTACATTGGAGCTTCTTGATTTCTCCAGAGTATGCCAGGAAACAGGACCAGATTAACAAAAATAATGGTGACCCGTTGCATGAAATAGTTTGGAGGAATCAGATGCTTCATATTTACCAACACTACTGTGACTGTCCCCTAAAATTGGGACTGAGAAATGATATCATGGAGATTAAAACAGCCTGAACTAGAGGGCAGGATATACAAAGCTGGAATATTACAATTAAGTCAGGTATTTACTTTTACCATCTTAGTACCAAGTACTGCACCTCCATATGGCCTAGTACAAGTTCCTATATAACTGAACTAGATTTAATAATTGTTTTACTGCCTTCTTATTCAACCTTTGATCTGGTTTTGTGTTCAGTCGACATATAACTTGAGTTACTATATTATATAAAGAGTAAGTTACATCAAATTCAAGGGATGCAGTAATGGTGGGTTCTTGTGATTTACAGGAAAATTATCATTGTTGGTATCTGTTTTCTTCTCTTTTTTCTTCTATGGTGACTATCGCTATTGCTGCCTCTAATATGGGATCTTCCTCAATAAGCTCTGTTGCAAGAACAGCAAAAAGAGGGTCGTTGGGAGCTGCGTGAGCCATCTTGAGGTCGTCGGCAACTGTGGTTTGTTTACAAACCATCTCCGCGTCGCGCGCGGCGCACCACAGCGTTCAGGAAGACCTCCCAAAGTGTCCGCGTGTCGCGCGCCACCCACGCTGCCTTCCTGAACGCAGCCCTGACCTACCTAACCTAACCTAGACTGTTGCTACCTTTGAGACCTAACTTAATGTCCTTTGAGACCTTTAAAAATATAATAGATCCTGTTGATAGGAGCTAAAAGTATCCTGATTGGGTGAGTCAGGTGTATTGTACACAACATCTGTATTGGGTGTATTGTACACAACTGCCTGCTGGACCTTTCACAATGTTGCCAAGGGGATCTGGTAACACTATCCACCTGACCTCAGTTCGACCCTCCTCTACAAAAATGTTGTATCTGAAAATTGAAATATATAACAAATTTTTTTTTTTTCACACGATAATTCCACTGGGTATTGATAAAGGTAACCAAATGCTACCTAATCCAACCTAACCTAACCATTAGTTCACTGGTGCAGATAATCACAATATTAGCTGAAGGTTTTGGTATGACATTACTCGACGTAAGAAATATGTCATTTACTATAAAAATTCGCTAAAAAAACCCGGTTACACTCCCCAAATACCTAAAATAATAAAACTTAACTCATTTATCCTTTTATAATACAGTAATCCCTCGCGTATCCGAACCGCCATTATCCGAACCTCGCCAATATCCGAACAGGCCCTAGGCTTGGCCTACGAATCCAAACTAGGGCCCCGAGTAGTTTAAATTTGCCACGCGTACCGCTAGTTTGCATATTTGCCGTGTGGCGGCGCGCATGTGCTTCCCGCCTCTCACTGTTCTCCAATTCTTCACTATTCTTCAACTAGTGAACATCGGCCGTATACCAGCGATATTTTCTGAACCAGCATGGCCCCTCCACCTGCAAAGCGACCTCGAAAAGTGCTAACTTTGGAGACGAAGAGGGAAATATTACGTCGATGTGATGAAGAGTGGTCAACTTCACGCATTCGGGAAAACTTTGGCATCCCAAAGTCTGCACTTTGTGAACTGAAAAAGGCTCGTGATAAAATTACAGCCTACACAGACGACTTTTCAGTAGCATCAAAGACTGGAAAGAAAAAGGATAGAAAGACTATGGCCAAGCCTATGCATGTTGACCTAGACCAGTGTGTGATTAAGTGGTATCAACAGCAACGTGCAAGTGGTGTAATGGTGTGAAGTACTGAACTGAAAATGGCTGCAGAAAGATTTGGAAACAATATCGGACTCTATGGGTTTAAGGCTTCAGAAGGGTGGCTTTACCCATTTAAGCTAAGGCATGGTTGGTCTAATAAAAAAGTGTATGGTGAAACCCTTGATGCAAATGAGGATATAATTGATGGGTACTGCAAGGAAGTGAAAGAGTTAATACAAAGAGAAGGCTTGTTACTGGAACAACTGTACAACTTGGATCAAACTGGGCTGTATTACCGTTCTATTCCAGAAAACACTTTAGCAAGTGAAAAAGAAAAATCAGTGCCTGGTAGAAAACGGTGCAAGGCAAGAGTGTCGCTGATGTGTGGTGCAAATGCGCTAGGTTCTCACCGTTTGAAGCCTATTATCGTGGGTAAGGCAAAGCAACCACGGTGCTTGTGTGGTATGATGGACTCGCTACCTGTACACTACCATAATTCATTGAAGGCCTGGTTTAATGCAAAAGTTTTTAAGACTTGGTTTTTTAAACAAGCTGTGCCCGAGATAGTACGCTTTCAGATGGAAGTTATGAAGGTGAGCAGAGACCGAGTGCGAGCTGTAATCTTTTTAGATAACGCACCTGCACACCCAGCAGCGTCTGAACTTGTTGCCGAGCATGGACGCATCAGAGTTAAATATCTACCACCGAACACAACTTCCCTTATTCAACCTATGGATTAGGGTATTATTGTAGCCTTCAAGAGGCTGTATAGAAGGAGATTCCTGGAGGAAGTAATGGTGGTAGTAGATGAGGAACACCGTAATGTGGGCCACCTCACTCTTCAAAATTTGAGAAATTACAACCTACGCTCCGTTATGTATAACATATCTCGGGCATGGAATGATGTATCCAGTTCAACTCTAGCTAATGGATGGAATTGCCTGTTGCATAGGACGGAGCCTGTGGTTGATTTGGAAGGGTTTGCAGCTGGTGATTTTCATCGTCAGTTTGTTGAGGCAGGGGAAAATACAACGGTTGATTAAAGGTGCCAGCGAGTGGCAGTCACTGGGACAGAGTGTAGCACACACTGTGTGTGTATGAAACACAATATAGCACACATCACAAGGATGTAATGTATGGCCCAGCAACCACTCCACCCACGTGAGACCCGAGTCAGCTTTCGGCTATTGCTGACTAAGCAGGAAGACCTCAGACAGCTGACTCAAACCCCCCACCCCCTGCTCACAGGGGTGGTAACCTCTGGCATCAGTGGTATTTTTAACAGTGTCCAGAGCAAGGATCGAACGCTGGGCCACGGAATTGCAGCCACAGACTATACCACTGTGCTAGCCAGAGGCTGAATGACCTAAATGACTGGCTGGAGTGTGACGAGGGAGACCAAGGACAACAGGTGTTGACAGAGGAAGAGATTGCTGCTGAAGTGCTAAACCCTGATGAAGGCAACGACAGTGAAGATGATGACGATGACTCTCTGCCATCACCACCTACAGCATCGGAAGCGAGAAAGGCCGCGGATGTTCTGATGGATTATTTTGAGCATCCGATTTCATCTGCACATATGCAGAGTCATGGTCCTAAGTTAAGGGAAGTTCATGATGATCTGATTAAAGCCCAAAGTCAATGGTCTAAAAAGCAGACGAAAATAGAAACCTTCTTCAAGCCCACAACACCATCTCCTCATCCTACTCCCAGCCCTAACCTTGAAATGGAGCCTAGCCAGTCAACACGACCAGACTCGCTATCACCTGATGATGTACCATTGCCTAGCCTACCTTCATCAACACGTTCTTTGGAAACGCCTCAACCCATCCAGGTTAGTAAAATTAATGATGTGTATAATTATGAAAATATACAGTTGTGGGCAAAACTGTTTACAATAAATTATAAGCTGTTTTATATACATAAAATTACACAGCTCACTATGCGTTATAACACCAACAGGACATCGATACTGAGCTGAAGTCGGCGTGGGATGATTCTGATGAGTAGTTACGTGAGAAACCATGTCGCCACTAGACCACACGGGATGATGAAACAGGCTAACTTACCTTCAGTACTGTATGTACAGTATTCTATTCTTTAAATAAAATGTGTATTACTTTATTTCTTTGTATGTTTCATTATTATCAATCATTATTCATTCATCTAGACAAGAAAACTGAGCATTGTAGTGACGTAGTGGAGGCAGGGAAGCGGGAATATTTTTACCTTGCGTATCCGAATACTCGCATTATCCGAACACCCTGTGGCCCAATTAGTTCGGATAAGCGAGGGATTACTGTATATACAAGTGAATAGAGAAAGAAAACAAGTCAAATACAGCAATTATCTCCCTCATATAAGATAATTATAAATTTAACACAGGCTCAGTAAATCCGGTAAATATTGAAATAATTGCCGTTATTGTGTACAGTTTTTCTACCTTCATTACCCACTTAGTTAGACCATTTTAAGACTATTTTCTTCTATGACATTTCCTCCGCATGATATTGCAAGATATTTAAATATTCAAAAAAATTGCCTGACCTTACCTAACCCAACCTAGACCAGAGCAGACTATAGGGACTTAACCTGGTCAAACTGCCAGGAAATAACCATGGTAAAGTACAGGATATGACCTGTACAAAATACTGGGACCTAGCCTGATCTGTCAACACCATTAGAATGGTCCAAAATAGTGGGTAATGATACTAAAATATACCATATAGTGAACGGAGTACTTCTGTACTAATACCTTTTTATTATTACAGTACTCCTACAGGTACCCAAGATCATTTTATTACTGATTAATTTCCCAGTTGTTTGTTTACATTGGTGATAAGTCAATGTAGAGGCTGTGTATAATATTGACATTATTAATAGAAATATATCATTACTTGAGATATAAGAATAACGTGTGTAATGGAAGATATGAATTTAATGGGAATAGAAGAACATAAGGTACAAGATAGACAGATGTGGAGAGCAGTCATCGCCCCCCATCCTAAATGGGAAAATACGGACGTTAAACGAAAATGATGATCACTTGAGATATAAAAATAATATTATGACATTATAATAATTTATTCACAATCTATACTATAAATGGCAAACTGTCTCTTATAACTTAAAAATGGTTACATCCAAAACCCATACTGTATAAATTATATTCTGAATCACCATCCCCAGGCACAGGTTTTGATATGAAGTAACATGACGTAACTCAACGTAAAAATTACGTCATCTACTATAAATCCGCTAACAAAACCCGGTTTCACACCAAAAACTATATACAGTAAAAGTCCCTTAATCCGGAAGGCAGGAGGGTTTGAGACCTCAGAATTAATCGAAAATTCCGTGTTATCGGAAAATAACCCCAATATATGTATAAAATACTCTTATTACTTTTAATACAGGTTTCTCTGTCACAC
This sequence comes from Petrolisthes manimaculis, assembly GCA_034508575.1. NCBI lineage: Eukaryota > Metazoa > Arthropoda > Malacostraca > Decapoda > Porcellanidae > Petrolisthes > Petrolisthes manimaculis. The sequence goes on along the minus strand of JAWZYT010003039.1, from coordinate 5,208 downwards.
ATAATTTATGATGGGGGGAGGGGTGGGGGGAGGATCACAGCTGTTGCCAGGTCTGCTGGATGAAATTTCCCTAACTTCATCTTTAAAATTTCCCTTTGTGCCTCAAAAATTTCCTGTTTATTCTTGAACAATTATGGTTTTCTTAGTTCTTCAGCTGGTAGAAATTTCCCTGGTTGAATATTCTTGAACCATCTTTATATAATTTCCCTGTGTGGATTTCAAAATTCCCCCAAACTGAAATTTCCCTGAACTTGTTGCCAGGTGCAGGGAAATTTCTCTGTCATAGGGAATTTTGTAGTCGACACAACAAAATTATATAAAGATAGTTCAAGAATATACAGGGAAATATAAAAAATGAAGACTGTCAATGTTCAAGAAAAAAATAAACAGGGAATTATTGAGGCAATAAGGGAAATTCTGTTATTGAAGTTGGGGAAATCTTGTGCATCAGACAGACCTGGCAACACTGACTGTCACACGTAATTTATGAGTGTCTGGAGGGGGTGGTGGGTTGATGATAAGCGCAGCAGACACTTGTAATTTAATGTATTATGAAATCTCAACTTTTTAGTGATCTTCTTTGGTGTTTTACAAGGAGCCATCATGAATACACTCCCGGGAGATACAAGAGGAATGCACAAGAGGCAGGTACCGAATCGACTGAACCATAAACACACACACTGGTCGGGAAAATGGCCGGAGTTCGGCTCATAAGTTTTCGGTAATTATTATTATTTTGCAATTCACTATTTATTGTGGTATGTACCGGTATATTCACTAATACAACCCTTTATAAACACAGAATTTAAATATAAAACTAACTATTTATTGTGGTATGTACAGGTATATTCACTAATACAACCATTTATAAACACAGAATTTAAATATAAAACTAACTATTTATTGTGGTATGTACCGGTATATTCACTAATACAACCCTTTATAAACACAGAATTTAAATATAAAACTAACTATTTATTGTGGTATGTACCGGTATATTCACTAATACAACCATTTATAAACACAGAATTTAAATATAAAACTAACTATTTATTGTGGTATGTACCGGTATATTCACTAATACAACCCTTTATAAACACAGAATTTAAATATAAAACTAACTATTTATTGTGGTATGTACCGGTATATTCACTAATACAACCATTTATAAACACAGAATTTAAATATAAAACTAACTATTTATTGTGGTATGTACCGGTATATTCACTAATACAACCATTTATAAACACAGAATTTAAATATAAAACTAACTATTTATTGTGGTATGTACCGGTATATTCACTAATACAACCATTTATAAACACAGAATTTAAATATAAAACTAACTATTTATTGTGGTATGTACCGGTATATTCACTAATACAACCATTTATAAACACAGAATTTAAATATAAAACTAACTATTTATTGTGGTATGTACCGGTATATTCACTAATACAACCATTTATAAACACAGAATTTAAATATAAAACTAACTATTTATTGTGGTATGTACCGGTATATTCACTAATACAACCATTTATAAACACAGAATTTAAATATAAAACTAACTATTTATTGTGGTATGTACCGGTATATTCACTAATACAACCATTTATAAACAAAGAATTTAAATATAAAACTAACTATTTATTGTGGTATGTACCGGTATATTCACTAATACAACCATTTATAAACACAGAATTTAAATATAAAACTAACTATTTATTGTGGTATGTACCGGTATATTCACTAATACAACCATTTATAAACACAGAATTTAAATATAAAACTAACTATTTATTGTGGTATGTACCGGTATATTCACTAATACAACCATTTATAAACACAGAATTTAAATATAAAACTAACTATTTATTGTGGTATGTACCGGTATATTCACTAATACAACCCTTTATAAACACAGAATTTAAATATAAAACTAACTATTTATTGTGGTATGTACCGGTATATTCACTAATACAACCATTTATAAACACAGAATTTAAATATGAAACTAACTATTTATTGTGGTATGTACCGGTATATTCACTAATACAACCATTTATAAACACAGAATTTAAATATAAAACTAACTATTTATTGTGGTATGTACCGGTATATTCACTAATACAACCATTTATAAACACAGAATTTAAATATAAAACTAACTATTTATTGTGGTATGTACCGGTATATTCACTAATACAACCCTTTATAAACACAGAATTTAAATATAAAACTAACTATTTATTGTGGTATGTACCGGTATATTCACTAATACAACCATTTATAAACACAGAATTTAAATATAAAACTAACTATTTATTGTGGTATGTACCGGTATATTCACTAATACAACCATTTATAAACACAGAATTTAAATATAAAACTAACTATTTATTGTGGTATGTACCGGTATATTCACTAATACAACCATTTATAAACACAGAATTTAAATATAAAACTAACTATTTATTGTGGTATGTACCGGTATATTCACTAATACAACCATTTATAAACACAGAATTTAAATACAAAACTAACTATTTATTGTGGTATGTACCGGTATATTCACTAATACAACCATTTATAAACACAGAATTTAAATATAAAACTAACTATTTATTGTGGTATGTACCGGTATATTCACTAATACAACCCTTTATAAACACAGAATTTAAATATAAAACTAACTATTTATTGTGGTATGTACCGGTATATTCACTAATACAACCCTTTATAAACACAGAATTTAAATATAAAACTAACTATTTATTGTGGTATGTACCGGTATATTCACTAATACAACCATTTATAAACACAGAATTTAAATATAAAACTAACTATTTATTGTGGTATGTACCGGTATATTCACTAATACAACCATTTATAAACACAGAATTTAAATATAAAACTAACTATTTATTGTGGTATGTACCGGTATATTCACTAATACAACCATTTATAAACACAGATTTAAATATAAAACTAGCTATTTATTGTGGTATGTACCGGTATATTCACTAATACAACCCTTTATAAACACAGAATTTAAATATAAAACTAACTATTTATTGTGGTATGTACCGGTATATTCACTAATACAACCATTTATAAACACAGAATTTAAATATAAAACTAACTATTTATTGTGGTATGTACCGGTATATTCACTAATACAACCATTTATAAACACAGAATTTAAATATAAAACTAACTATTTATTGTGGTATGTACCGGTATATTCACTAATACAACCCTTTATAAACACAGAATTTAAATATAAAACTAACTATTTATTGTGGTATGTACCGGTATATTCACTAATACAACCATTTATAAACACAGAATTTAAATATAAAACTAACTATTTATTGTGGTATGTACCGGTATATTCACTAATACAACCCTTTATAAACACAGAATTTAAATATAAAACTAACTATTTATTGTGGTATGTACCGGTATATTCACTAATACAACCATTTATAAACACAGAATTTAAATATAAAACTAACTATTTATTGTGGTATGTACCGGTATATTCACTAATACAACCATTTATAAACACAGAATTTAAATATAAAACTAACTATTTATTGTGGTATGTACCGGTATATTCACTAATACAACCATTTATAAACACAGAATTTAAATATAAAACTAACTATTTATTGTGGTATGTACCGGTATATTCACTAATACAACCATTTATAAACACAGAATTTAAATATAAAACTAACTATTTATTGTGGTATGTACCGGTATATTCACTAATACAACCATTTATAAACACAGAATTTAAATATAAAACTAACTATTTATTGTGGTATGTACCGGTATATTCACTAATACAACCATTTATAAACACAGAATTTAAATATAAAACTAACTATTTATTGTGGTATGTACCGGTATATTCACTAATACAACCATTTATAAACACAGAATTTAAATATAAAACTAACTATTTATTGTGGTATGTACCGGTATATTCACTAATACAACCATTTATAAACACAGAATTTAAATATAAAACTAACTATTTATTGTGGTATGTACCGGTATATTCACTAATACAACCCTTTATAAACACAGAATTTAAATATAAAACTAACTATTTATTGTGGTATGTACCGGTATATTCACTAATACAACCATTTATAAACACAGAATTTAAATATAAAACTAACTATTTATTGTGGTATGTACCGGTATATTCACTAATACAACCATTTATAAACACAGAATTTAAATATAAAACTAACTATTTATTGTGGTATGTACCGGTATATTCACTAATACAACCATTTATAAACACAGAATTTAAATATAAAACTAACTATTTATTGTGGTATGTACCGGTATATTCACTAATACAACCCTTTATAAACACAGAATTTAAATATAAAACTAACTATTTATTGTGGTATGTACCGGTATATTCACTAATACAACCATTTATAAACACAGAATTTAAATATAAAACTAACTATTTATTGTGGTATGTACCGGTATATTCACTAATACAACCATTTATAAACACAGAATTTAAATATAAAACTAACTATTTATTGTGGTATGTACCGGTATATTCACTAATACAACCATTTATAAACACAGAATTTAAATATAAAACTAACTATTTATTGTGGTATGTACCGGTATATTCACTAATACAACCATTTATAAACACAGAATTTAAATATAAAACTAACTATTTATTGTGGTATGTACCGGTATATTCACTAATACAACCATTTATAAACACAGAATTTAAATATAAAACTAACTATTTATTGTGGTATGTACCGGTATATTCACTAATACAACCATTTATAAACACAGAATTTAAATATAAAACTAACTATTTATTGTGGTATGTACCGGTATATTCACTAATACAACCATTTATAAACACAGAATTTAAATATAAAACTAACTATTTATTGTGGTATGTACCGGTATATTCACTAATACAACCATTTATAAACACAGAATTTAAATATAAAACTAACTATTTATTGTGGTATGTACCGGTATATTCACTAATACAACCATTTATAAACACAGAATTTAAATATAAAACTAACTATTTATTGTGGTATGTACCGGTATATTCATTAATACAACCATTTATAAACACAGAATTTAAATATAAAACTAACTATTTATTGTGGTATGTACCGGTATATTCACTAATAC
>JAWZYT010003038.1:47500-49915 GCA_034508575.1 Petrolisthes manimaculis | reverse complement strand
GTAAATCTGGAGCAAATGATTCCTCCAAACTATTCTAGGCAACAGGCTACCACTATTTATCTTCATCTGGGTCAGTTTTCCCGGTATACTTTGGAGGAATCAAGGCACTCCAAAGGCATACCATCCCCTTTATTTACAGTATTATATCATATACGACAATATGTTTATACGTATGTGTGTGTGTGTGTGTGTGTGTATGTATGTCCTGTCTAGTGTATACGCCCTGTACGTAAATATTATACTTATATCTTATGGATATGTATGTGTGTATGTATATTCAATAACCTGGCACTTACTTCCTCTTTAACTTCACACACACACATACATACAAACATACTTCTCTCTTTCAATCACAGAAATACTCTTTTTATTTCCCCCCCCCTCTCTCTCTCTCACTCCTCTCTTCCAACATACACACAAACACTCTCTCACTCCTCTCTTTAAAAAAAAATTCACACACACAACACACACTCCTCTCTTCCCAACACACACATACAACACACACTCCTCTCTTCCCAACACACACACATACACTCTTCTCTTTCCAACACACACACTCCTCTCTTCCCAACACACACACACACACACACAACACACACTCCTCTCTTTCCAACACACACACACACACACACAACACGAGGCCCTGACCACCCCGTTAGTCCAGTATGTCAGCGTACCTCACGTCGCCTAGGCTGTGCTATGTAACCCGCTCACTCTCTCCCCTACGAACCCATACCTCCTCTCTCTCTCTCTCTCTCTCTCTCTCCCCTACGAACCCATACCTCCTCCCTCTCTCCCTACGAACCCATCCCTCCTATTTCCATCCCTCCATTCCTACCTCCCTCCATCCCTCCCTACACCTATGTCTCTCTCTCTCTCTCTCTCTCTCTCTCTCTCTCTCTCTCTCTCTCTCTCTCTCTCTCTCTCTCCTCTCTCTCTCTCTCTCTCTCTCTCTCTCTCTCTCTCTCTCTCTCTCTCCTCGCCCTTTCAGAATCCCTCCTTCCTTCCTTTTACCCTTTTCCTTGCATTTTTTCTTCTCCTTCCACTTTTTAACTCTTTCTCTGTCCTCCCTAGCCCCTCTCCTCTTCCTCTTCCTCCTCTTCCTCCTCCTCTTCTTCTTGTTTATCTTCTTCTCCTGCAATGCCACGTGGAGGGGATCGACACTTGCAACACTATCAACACTTGCAACCCTGACAGGCGTATACTCTCAACTCACCTCACCTCTCTCCTCTCTCTCTCTCTACTGCTCTCTCTCTCTCTCTCTCTCTGTATGTGTGTGTGTGAAGTAATGCATGTGAATGTTCGTTCTCTCTCTCTCTCTCACTCTCTCTCTCTCTCTCCTCTCTCTCTCTCTCTCTCTCTCTCAACTTAAATCCTTTCCATTCCTGTCCTCTCTCTTCCTGTCCCCCCCTTCCCCTTCCCCTTCCCACCCTTCCCCTCCATTCCCTTACGGTCAATCACTCCCCCCACCATCACAACCACCACCCACTACAATCATCCCTCCCCCCCTCCCTCCCTTCCTCTCCTCCGTCACACCACTACCACTACTACTACCAACACCACCACTACTACCATCATAACCACCACCACTACCACCACCACTACTATAAATAAAATACATATACTATCCTTATTAGTATTTTTGCTACGGGAAGTTATCAGTTACAGTATGATACAAAATAATTCTCTCTCTCGCTCTCTCTCCCTCTCTCTCCCTCTCTCTCTCTCTCTCTCTCTCTCTCTCTCTCTCTCTCTCTCTCTCTCTCTCTCTCTCTCTCTCTCTCTCTCTCTCTCTCTCATCGATCGTGGCCCTGTAAATACGAAAGGGGTGGAGTGAGAGTAGCGTTGAAGGCATACACACATACATACATACATACATATGACTGTGACACATTCATACATGCATACATACGACTGTGACACATTCATATATACATACATACGACTGTGACACATACATATATACATACGACTGTGACACATACATATATACATACGACTGTGACACATACATATATACATACGACTGTGACACATACATATATACATACGACTGTGACACATACATACATATATACATACGACTGTGACACATATATACATACATACATACGACTGTGACACATACATATATACATACGACTGTGACACATACATACATACATACGACTGTGACACATACATACATACATACGACTGTGACACATTCATACATACATACGACTGTGACACATACATACATACATACGACTGTGACACATACATACATATACATAACGACAATGCATACACGTATAATGTTAAATGTTATAACTGCAGAGTGGACACATATCACGTAACATACATACTACATACATACATAATGAAAGTGCATAAAAGTATACTGATAATGTATGCTGTAGACACATACGGTAT
>JAWZYT010003038.1:30000-40000 GCA_034508575.1 Petrolisthes manimaculis | reverse complement strand
TCTCTCTCTCTCTCTCTCTCTCTCTTCTCTCTCTCTCTCTCTCATCTACATTTCTCTCGTACTTTCTCTCTCTCTCTCCTCTACATTTCTCTCGTACTTTCTCTCTCTCTCAATCTCACACACACACACACACACACACACCACACACACACACACACACACACACACACACACACACACACACACACACACACACACACACACACACACACACACTTCATAAACGCAAAGTACAAACCCGACCTCATGAATGCAATGAAGAAAAACAAGTTACCCCCCCCCCCAAAAAAAAAAGAGAAATTACGTCACGACATTGCTATACTCTGTGTGTGTGTGTGTGTGTGTGTGTGTGTGTGTGTGTGTGTGTGTGTGTGTGTGTGTGTGTGTGTGTGTATGCGTGTTTTTTTTTTTTCTCATTCAGGCGAAAGTACACACTCATTCCCTTCGAATAATAATAATAATAATAATACTGTGGTCTTATACAATAGGCTACATGTGTTGTATATATTCCAGTATTTTTGTGTTGCAGATCAATATCCAGTTGTGTTATTCTTGGTGTATATTGTGTTGAATTGTATTAAAGGACCCTGTGATGTAGTCAGAAAATTGGAGATAAACGAGTCCTTCAATATGGCCACGAAACACCAACTATATGGAAGGAGCTTGTTTCGTGGCATAGTCAGGAGGAATCAGAAGCCACGACTGTATAGAAAAAACAAAAAAACACGAAATTGGTGTAAGTTGTTTTGGATTGTATTGAATTTGGTAAACAAAATAAGAAGATTTTTAGTGATGAAGGGTAACAGAGCTTAGTAAGTAATTATAACGTGACGTAACTTTAAAGGTAACATGAAAATAACATTAACGGTAACATAACCTCACATTAACGGTAACATGACCTCACATTCCCGCTAACATGACCTCACAACACGACCTGGTTGAACCGGTAACATGACCTCACAATAACGGTGACATGACCTTGCACCAGCGATCAGGCGACCCTAGCAACAAGAAGGACGATATGGGACTGACCTAGCAACAAGAAGTATGACCTAGCAACAAGAAGGACGATATGGGACTGACCTAGCAACAAGAAGTATGACCTAACACACCGGTACTGACCTGATCTTTCAACAACGAATGACAAGGTAATAATATCCAACACTAAAACGAATAAGTAAACAAAACACCTCCAATAACACTACAACAAATAATAATAAGATAATGATAAAAATGACATTAATAATAATAATAATAATAATAATAATAATAATAATAATAATAATAACTATATAATAATAATAATAATAATAATAATAATAATAATAATAAAAGTAATAAAATAATAATAATAACATAATAATAAGAAAAGTAATAAAATAAAAATAATAAAAATAATAATAATAATAATAATCGATAATGTTTCATGAATAACTAAATTTTAATCATCAGACAAAACTGCGAACAAGATTAAAAACATTCACTGCATAGAACAACTAACACACCACAACGTTCTGTCCTTCCTTACATACTTTTTTTTTCATTTCCATCCTTCCTTCCTTACAAACTTCCTTCCTTACGTTCTTTCCTTTCCATTCTTCCTCCCTTCCTTACATACATATTTTTCATTTCCATCCTTCTTTCCTTCCTTACATACTTTTTTTTTTTTCATTTCCATCCTTCCTTCCTTACATACTTTCTGCCTTTCCATCCTTCCTTCCTTTCTTCTTTACATACCGTACCGTACTTTCTTCCTTTCCATTCTTCCTCCCTTCCTTACATACTTTCTTCCTTTCCATTCTTCCTTCCTTCTTTCCTTACATACATACTTACTTCATTTCCATTCTTCCTTCCTTCTTTCCTTACATACATACTTACTTCCTTTCTATTCATCCATCATTTCTTCCTTACATACTTTCCTCTTTCCCTCTCAAACACATCAGCATTTACAAACACAGAAAAAACTAAAAACAAAACAGATAAATAGAGAAGAAAAGCGACCCTCCCCAGAGCCGGCATGATGTCAGCCTATGAAAGTCTAAATGAGTGTGTGTCTTGATCGGGAATTCACTCCAGCCTCTTGTTTTGTTCGTCACAGAAACCAGTATAGGCTATATATCCAAGTTAGGCCTACCTACCAACCTACCAACCAAGCCGTCCTCTGCTAACTTTCACCAGGTCCTCCTTTATCTATATTCCAGTCACACACATACACTCATTTACAGGGTTGGTCGGTTGGTTGGTTGGTTGGTTGGTTGGTTGGTTGGTTGGTTGGTTGGTTGGTTGGTTGGTTGGTTGGTCGTCTCTTCTCGGGGGATAATAAATAATTAGGGTATCGTATATTATTATTATTTTTTTTGTGTGTGTGTGTGTGTGTGAATTGGAAGGTGTGTGATTCCTCCAAACTATGCCACGAAACAAGTAGATCCCCTATAAGTACCATTGAGGGTGTCTTTTTTCTGGCATAATTAGGAGGAATCAGTAGACCTTCCAATTCACCAACAAGAGAAACTATAACTCCCCTTAAAAATGAATGGTCGACTGTGAATGAACATCTGATACCGTAAATGAATAAATGAATGAATGAATGAATGGAGGGAAGGAGGAAGGAAGTCTGGCTGGGTACGGTATAGGGTAAGTGAATAATGAATGGTGTTTGGGGAAATGGACTTAGGAGTGAATGAAATACTACGTAGGTCTCGAAGGAATGAATGATGGTATCGAGTAAATAGTTAAACAATGATCAGTGACAGTAGGTGAGTGTCTAAGTGTGTGTGTGTGTGTGTGTGTGAAAGAAGCTAGGTGAATGAAGGAGTGTATTGTCTATAGCTGTGTTGTTGGTTAGGCCTAAGGAGAGAGTATATTAATTTTATGGTACAGTACAGAACCTTGATTCCTCCAAAGTATGTCAGGAAACAGGCCCAGATAACAAAAATAATGATGTACTGTTGCTGGGAATGGTTTGGAGGATTCATTACTGTTGTTGTTGTTGTTGTTGTGGAAGACGAGGAAGAAATGGAAGATGAAGAACAGGAGAGGTACAGTAGGTGGTAGAAGTGAATGAGGTAGGGAAAACAAGTAGTAAAAGAGAGGAATGAGGAGGAGGAGGAGGAGGAGGAGGAGGAGGAGGAGGAGGAGGAGGAGGAGGAGGAGGAGGAGGAGGAGGAGGAGGAGGAGGAGGAGGAGGAGGAGGAGGAGGAGGAGGAGGAGGAGGAGGAGGAGGAGGAGGAGGAGGAGGAGGAGGAGGAAAAAAAACGAAAGTAGACAGGAGAGAGGGGAAAAGAAAGTATAGAGATAGATGGGAAGAGAATGAACAGATAGAGAAAGAGAAAAAAGGGGAAAGACGGTAAAGAGAAGGGAAAACGTAGAGAAAGGGAAAGGTAGAGAAGGAGGAAGAGAGAAAAGGGGAAAGGGGGTGATAAGAAGGAGAAAGCGTAGAGAAGAAGAAAGAAGGTAGAGAGAAGGGAAAAGGTGGTGAGAAAAGGTAAGGAAAGGTAAGAAAAAAAAGAAAGGAAGGGAAGGGAAAGATGGGAAGACAGATGGAGAGGAATTAAGGGTGGCCGAAGGAAAGGAGAGGGAAAGGAGAATGTGGAAAGGGGGTGAGGGGGTGAGAAGAGAATGAAAAAAGGGGGGAGGGAGGGAAGGAATGAACGGAAAAGTGGAGAGGGAGAGAATTAAATGGGGGGTTATGGGAAGACAGCGGGGAGGAAGAAGGGGGAAAGAAAGGGATAGAAAAAGGAGAGAGAGAATGGGGGAGAGAGAGAATGGGGGAGAGAGAGAATGGGGGAGAGAGAGAGGGAGAGGGAGAGAGAGATTAAATGGGGTTTGTGGGAAGACGGGGGGGGGAGGAAGAAGGGGGAAAGAAAGGGATAGAAAAAGGAGAGAGAGAAAGGGGGAGACAGAGATATGAAGAGAAAGAGAGGGGACATAAAGAGGGGGCCGTAAATAAAGAAGAGGAAAAGGGAAAACGGGAGATAAATCTAAAGACATGGAGAAAATAGAGGAAGGGATGAGAGGTGAAAAGAATATGGGAAATAAAGGAGAGAAAGGAAGACAGGAGAGAAGGGGAGAAAGGGAGAGAAAGGGAGAGAAAGGGGAGAAAGGGAGACAGTGAAGATAATAGGAAATGGAGGCATGGGAAAGGGAGAAAGGGAGAGAAAAGGGAGAAAGGGGAGAAAGGGAGAGAAAGGGGAGAAAGGGAGAGAAAGGGGAGAAAGGGAGAGAAAGGGAGAGAAAGGGAAGATAATAGGAAATGGAGGCATGGGAAGGGTTTAAGAAGAGAGACAGGTGGGGAATGGAGGAGGAAGATTAGAAATGATTAGAGATGAGAGGGGCAAAGGCAAGGAAGGGTTGGTTGGGTGTATAGGGAGGTGAAATGAAATGAGGGAGAGATGAAAAGGAAATGATAAAATGAGGGAGTAAATAGGGAGATGGAAAGAATGATAAAGTGAGGGAGTAAATAGGGAGATGGAAAGGATAAAATGAGGGAGGAAGGGAGAGAAGAGAGAGAGATGTAGGGTATAGGGAGATGAAATGAAATGAGGGAGAAGAAAGGGAGATGAAAAGAAATGATGGAGAAGGGAAGATGGAAAGTAAGATAGAATGAGGGAGGAAGGAAGAGATGAAATAAAATGAGAGAGAAGAAAGTAAGATAGAATGAGGGAGGAAGGAAGAGATGTAGAGTAGGGAGATAAAATAAAATGAAGGAGTAAATGGGGAGATGGAAAGGATGATAAATGAGGGAGGAAGGGAGGAAGATGATGATGATGATGAGTGAGAGAGAAGAAAGAGATGAAGGGTAGGAAGGTGAAATGAGAACAAGGGAGAAAGCGTAATAGCAAAGAAAGGAGAGAGAGGAGGAAAATTAAGAGGAGATTGGAGGAGATAGACGTAGAGAGAGAGAGAGAGCAAATTAAATAAAGAAAAGGAGAAGGGAAAAGAGGAGATTGGAAGAGATAGACGTAGAGAGAGAGAGAGAACAAATTAAATAAAGGAAAGGAGAAGAGTAGGGAAGGAAGTATGGAAGAGAGAGGAGTAGAGAGAGAGAGAACAAATTAAATAAAGGAAAGGAGAAGGAGAAGAGTAGGGAAGGAAGTATGGAAGAATGAATTAAATAAAGAGAAGAGAGGGGAAAGGAAGAAAGGAAAGGGAAGGAAACTCGAGGGAAAAAAAGGAAATGAAAGGAGAGGGGAGAGGGGAAGATGAAAGAAGGGAGAGGAGAAAAGAAGGGGTTAGAATAGATCAGAGAGAGAGAGAGAGAGAGAGAGAGAGAGAGAGAAAGCATCAGCCAAGCCGGTGAGAAAGAAAGTGAGTGAGTGTGAGGGTACAGGCACTACCGTACTCTCTCTCTCTCTCTTTTTCTACTATCCCCTTTCACACACTCTCTCTCTCTCTCTCTCTCTCTCTCTCTCTCTCTCTCTCTCTCTCTCTCTCTCTCTCTCTCTCTCCTTTATCGATCTCCACAATCCACTTCCTCCACCTCCACCTCCTCACTTCGTACTCCTTTTCTACCTAATCTACCCATCTACCTACCTATTTTCCTCTACCCACATCTATCTACCTACCAACCTAACGTACCTACCTATTTTCCTCAACCCATCTACCTACCAACCCACCTATTTACCTATCAACCCACAACTACCTACCAAGCTACCTATTTACCTAGCAACCTACATCTACCTACCATTTTCTTCAATCCATCTACCTACCTATATACCTACCAACCAACCTACCAACTTACCTATCTACCTACCTACCTATTTTCTACAAGCCATTTACAGTATATAAAAAAACGTCACAAAAACATTAATTAACTCCCTACTTACCTACTTACCTACCTACCTACCTACTTACCTACCTACTTACTTACCTACCTACCTACCTACCTACCTAATGTCTGTCTCAACATCATCTTAATTAAGGAACCCTGTCATGTACTAAAAAAAAATTGGAGATAAATGAGTCCTTCAAAAATTGCCACGAAACACCACTTATCTGGAAGGAGCTTGTTTCGTGGCATAGTCAGGAGGAATCAAAAGCCTCCAATTTTCATACACGATCACAGGCTCCTTATAAAATGTGGGAGGAGATTTTTCTGTTGGTAAATAAATTGTGGAGGCTCCGATTCCTCCAAACTATAGTCCAGGCAACAACAGGCCACCATTATTTATGCTAATCTGGTCCTGTTTCCTGGCATACTTTGGAGGAATGACGGCGCTCCAATGTACCAAAAGTATATTATTTCCTTAACTTAATCAACCTCCCGTTTAAAACATCTACCTTTATCAATCTACCACCTCCCTGTTTACCTATATAAATAAATAAATAAATAAATAAACAAACATATATATAATTAAATAAATATATCTCGGTGAACTAAATACCGTACCTAAATAATTTCTTTACTATTATTATATATATACTTATAATATATTGTTTAGAGTTGAGTTTTTTATTTATTTTTATTTTGTTGTAGAATGTTAACCTTTCTAGTGACCTTTCTAAGTCACTATTCCACCCTTGTCTTTCTAGCCTATAGTGACGTGTGGGTGTGTGTATCCTCTCTCTCTTTCTCTCTCATCCTCTCTCTCTCTCATCCTCTCTCTCTGTGTGTGTGTGTGTGTGTGTGTGTCCTAGCCCTTTCTACTCTATAACCTTCAGTTTCATAACCCAACACACACACACACACACACAAACACAGCATCCTCTCTCTCTCTCTCGCTCTCTCTCTCTCTCTTTCTCTCTCTCTCTCCATCATAAGAGATAATCAAGGTTACGACACACAATTACCTCCTCCTCTCCTCTCCTCTCTTCCTCCTCCTCTCCTACCTCCTCTCCTCTATCCTATCTTCCTCTCCTCTCCTCTATCCTATCTTCCTCTTCCTCTCCTCCCTCTCTTCTTCTTTATCCTATCTTCCTCCTCCTCTCCTCCCTCGCCTCTCCTCTATCCTATCTTCCTCTCCTACCTCCTCCCTCCTATCTTCTTCATCCTCTCTTCTCCTCTATCCTATCTTCCTCTTCCTCTCCTACCTCCTTCTCTCCTCTCTCTTCTCTTCCTCCTCCTTCCTATCTAGTGCCCAGTAACCAACCCACCCACCCACCCACCAGCTGACACACCCACTGTACACCCTAAGGGGATATTATACTCTACCTTATAGTGACCCTAACTAACCCAACCCTAACCCTACCTTCCCTTCCCTTCCCTACCCTTTCTAATGTTTACTTTTACCTGTGTGTGTGTTTATCGTGATTGCAATATGACGCATCAAACATTTCACACCTGCCTACAACCCTTCATATCTCTCTCTCTCTCTCTCTCTCTCTCTCTCTCTCTCTCTCTCTCTCTCTCTGTGTGTGTGTGTGTGTGATCGAGCTGACTTTAAAATATACTGTAGTGCCGAGTGAGGAAGTAATATATATATAATTAAATATATATATACATCACGAGGTTTCTTCATAAACATATACGGGGTCTTTATAACATTCGAATGGGGAATGTGTAAGGAAACATCCGTAGAATTATTTACTTTGATTATTGAGTCTTCATTTTTTTTTTTTTTTTTTTTTTTTTTAGTTATGTCTAGTTATTTTTTATAGTTATGTCTGTTGAGCAACACTTATGTAAATATCAAAGGTAAAGCTGTACCCAATCATACTATAAAATAAATCAATAAATGTACTACTATTACTACAACAACAACTACTACTAATAATAATAATAATAATAATGTACAAATTTATCAAGCATATAATACCTCACAATGATCAAAGGTTACTTCATTCAGTTCTGTTTTAAACTCGTCATTTTCTGCAGTCTCGGTTCCAACGTCAACACAATATCACGGTACTCTTTCCACATGACAAGACTCGAGGCCAAACTAAAGAGAACTTGCTCTTTAAAGGGAGGGTATAGTTTTGACATTTTTGGAGATTATGATTCCTCCAAACTATTCCAGGCAACAGGATACCATTATTTTTCTTCATCTGGGTCTGTTTCCTGGCATACTTTGGAGGAATCAAGGCTCTTCAATCTATCAAACTGGAGGCTCCTGACTAGGCCACGAAACGAGCTCCTTCCATATAGGTGGCGTTTCGTGGCAATATTTGGAGGACTTGTTCATCTCCAATTTTCTAACTACATCACAGGGACATACAAAATACATTAGTTCCCCACCATTGTATACTGTATTGGGATTCTTGTACGAGTTAAATATCTTATGTAATAAAATTTGGAGCAAGTGAATGTCATCAAATGTTTATATATAATTTTCAAAGCTTACGATACAAAGATAATGATTAAAAAAAGAAAGCATATATGCATGAGGTGAAAACGCGAGATTTACACTCCAAGATTAACATTATTACGCAACGATAAAGGAAACGGATAAAATAAAACGAAAACGAGTGAATATAAACCACCGTAAGTACTGTTTCAAAAGTCAACAATAAGAGGAAGTGAATGAAAGAAAATGGAAGAACTCGCACGAGGCCACACGAGGGGGGGCGTGGGGGGGGAGGGGGTCGGAAGAAGGTGGAGGTGGAAGGGGGTAAGGGTGGAGGAGGGGAGAGAAGTCAAGGGAGGGGTGGAAGGTGGAGGAGGAGGAAAGGAGTAAGAGAGGGGTGGAAGATGGTGGAGGAGGAGGAAGTTGGTAAGAGAAGAGGAGGAGGAGGAGGAGGAAGGGGGTAAGAGAGAGAAGAGGAGGAGGAGGGGAGAGGTGGAGGAGGAAGGGGGTAAGAGGGGGTAAGAGGGAGGAAGGAGGAAAGTACGGTAGAGAAAGGAGGAGGAGGAGGAGGAGGAGGAGGAGGAGGAGGAGGAGGAGGAGGAGGAGGAGGAGGAGGAGGAGGGGGGGAGCAGGAGTAGAGAGGGGACGAAGAAGGGGGTAAGAGAGGAGAGGAGTAGAGAGGGGAGGTAGGGGGTCGCAGTACTCCCTCACAACACACCCACGTCACAGGGCCGACTATGGATCGAAGCTACAGTCTCCACCAAAAGTCTACGTCTCTCTCTCTCTCTCTCTCTCTCTCTCTCTCTCTCTCTCTCTCTCTCTCTCTCTCTCTTATTAAGGGGGGTGGGTTATACACTTATGGTATAGCCACAATCGTAAATATCCATCAACATTGTCCCTCCATCGTGCAACAAACAAATTAGTATCATATCTAAATATAATCATTCTACACCTTATGTAAACTCGACCCCCTCAATTATTATTATTATTATGAGGTGCTGCAAAATCATACATGTGTTGTTCTCTATTACCAATATATTTACGATATAAACATACCAGAAAACAGGACCAAATACTAAAAAAAAAGGAAAAAAGAAATAAATAATAATAATAATAATAATAATAATAATAATAAGGACCTGTTGTCGCTTGGAGTAATCTGAAGGAATCATCAGTTGCTCCAATTATATCACCACCAACTACTATATAAAATCCCCCTCTTTAAGAAATAGTTCTCTTGTTGACAAATTGGAAGGCTACTGATTACTCCAAACAAGTCCACAAAACAGACTCACTC
The DNA here is from genome assembly GCA_034508575.1 of Petrolisthes manimaculis. NCBI lineage: Eukaryota > Metazoa > Arthropoda > Malacostraca > Decapoda > Porcellanidae > Petrolisthes > Petrolisthes manimaculis. The sequence continues at coordinate 30,481 of JAWZYT010003038.1, read as the reverse complement.
TATGATACTAATAGGGAATCTGTTTCTTGGCATTGTTTTAAGACGAATCAAAAGACCTTCCCATTTACCAACAAAAGAATCTCCCGCGTTTGTTTTGTTTTTTTATTCCACACCCGAGTCCCAGACAGGTCAGATGGTACGGGTCGAAGGGAAGGGAAGAAGGGAAGGGAAGGAGGAACTAAACGTCTGTCTGTCTGTCTGTCTTGGTGGTGGAAAACGTACCATACACCTCTAGGCCCAAACGGACTCTCTCCTCTCTACCACACAGCCTAACCTTCCTTACCTTACCTAACCGAGACCCAAATGTCGCGTGTCGCCTACGTAGACTTGTGTGTGTGTGTGTGTGTGTGTGTGTGTGTGTGTGCCCGGCGCGATGGGGAACACACACACACACACCTCGATCCACCCTTCCACCTTCTCTCTCTCTCTCTCTCTCTCATACATTTTTCACACGCTCCCTCACTCTTATATCTTCCGCCCC
>JAWZYT010003038.1:5000-25000 GCA_034508575.1 Petrolisthes manimaculis | reverse complement strand
GGTTTGAGGGGAAAGCGAGGAGAGAGGAGGCGAGGAGAGGGGGGGGATTGGAGGGGTTGTATTGGAGGAAGGAAGATAGAGGAAATGGTGGGGGGAAGGGGGGGGAAAGGGGGGGTAAAGGAGTGTCCGGGCATGACCAAGGTAGACTATAGATACCACACAAACATCAGCAGTGAGAGCAAGATGGGCGTGTAGATACCAGACGTGAGCAAGATTGAAACGTGAGGAGAGAAGCGACGTGAGGAAGATTGAAACTTGAGGAAGATGGACGTGGGCATGGTGTGTATGTGTGTGTGTGTGTGTTGGGAGGGAGGTGGGAGGGTTAGTGGGAGTTCAGATAGCCTAGCGAGACCATGTAGTACGCTAGGCTAGACTAGGCTATGCAGGTAGGTTGAGAATAACGAAATGGGATAATAAATAGGTGGAAGTGGCAAGAAAGGATAAGAGGAGGAGGTGAAAAGAGATGATGATAATTAGGCAAGGTGGGAATACGAGAGAAGGGAAGGATAGAAGGAAGCATAAGAACAAAGACACAGGATAACAAGAGTGGAAGTGTAAAGGAAGGATTAAATAGAGTAGATAGATGGACGACAATAATAATAATAATAATAATAATAATAATAATAATAATAATAATAATAAATAGCCACAATGAAGGTAATGTTGTGGATCTTTTATTCATTCGGCGTATACGGTAGCTACTCAGAATAAGAGAGAGAGAGAGAGAGAGAGAGAGAGAGAAGATTCCCCGAGGAAAAGAGGTACGGTACATTTTCACACGCAAGGAAAGGATGTGTGTGTGTGTGTGTGTGTATTGCGTCACCCAAACAATACAGGAGGGAGTGGTGGGAGGACACACATACACAGAGAGAGAGAGAGAGAGAGAGAGAGAGAGAGAGAGGGAGATTCACAGCCTTTTCAACTACGTAACCTTCAGAGAGAGAGAGAGAGAGAGAGAGAGAGAGAGAGAGAGAGAGAGAGAGAGAGAGAGAGAGAGGCTACAGGTGGAATGTGGACGTAACTAAGTACCTCTGTAACGTCTATCCTCGCTCGCATTCTTATTCTGCGCACACACACACACACACACACACACACACACACTAAACTTGAATTTGCAGGCCGTTCTTAAATTTGCTACAGATTCCCAGCAACAATATTATCCTAACACACACACACACACACACAAACTGGTTGATGCCTTATACATTTTCTTAGTCTTGTTGGAAGGCACAGGTTAAATCTATACTATTTTTTTTTTTATGTGGATTATAGGTACCAATTCCAAAACCTGGCCTTCTATACTGTATTTATTGTAATTTAAATGGCGTACTTGTATTTGTATGTAGCCTATGGTGGACTAATAACCATAAAATCTATACCTTATAAAAAAAACACTGAAAAAAAAATAAAAAAAGGCAACCCTGGAAGGACAAAAATTGTGACCCCAACAAAAAATATATATACAAAAAGTGACCAACACACGCGACCACAAAAAAAAGACAAAAGATTACAATATGACAAAAACTAGTAACCTTAAAGAAAAACTACGTAAACAAACAATAACACACGGCAAAAAACATATAGAGAGGGGATAAGGACCACAAAAGAGAGAGAGAGAGAGAGAGAGAGAGAGGCAAACAAGCCCCGTCGTTTATCTTGGCTGGTCATAACCCCTGGCGGTAGGCTACTAAATTAACCCCTGAATACATAATGTAATATTAAAAGTCTTAAAGAAGAAATTTCCATAACGATTTTCTCGACTGATGATTAGCGAGCCTATAGCCTAACCTATATTCTAGCCTAGTCGGTTTGTTTACTTCCTTCTGTGATCTGGGCTAGTCGTAAATGTGGCACCTGCGCAGTACTCAATGTCTAGTTAAGGGGAGGGTATAGTTTGAATATTTTTGGAGATTATGATTCCTCCAAACTATTCCAGGCAACAGGATACCATTATTTTTCTTCATTTGGGTTTGTTTTCTGGCACACTTTGGAGGAATCAAGGCACTCCAATGTATCTAAAGTGTATCCTCTCCTTAAGTGTAATTAGTGTCGTTTTTCATAGATAAATTCGAATAGAAGCTGTGATTCTCTTAAAAATGTTGATACATGAAAACGTATGAAGACTCATTCTATATTTTCCATGTTTACTATGAGTAGCCAACGAGGTAAGAGTGAGGGTCGTATGCAAAAACATTCGTGGTGTTGACGATGGCGTAGTACCGGTACGACGGCTCTAATGTTTATCTATGGAAACATCGTACTGGTACCACGTCATCGTATGCACCACGTACGCTCTTGAATATGGCCCTGAGTGACGTATGCATTGCGCAGGTGCCACATGGACTACGATGACGAGCGGAGATCAGACCAAAACAAAACCGACTAGGCTAGACTACCAACAATAGTGAGGGAACGTCCTAGGTCCTTCTTCCCTTCCTCCCTCTCTCTCTCTCTCGCTCTCCACTACCTACCTACCTACCTACCACAGCTCTGACCTATTGTGTTAACGGACCAGGGTTCGCGGAAAAAGTAATTTGGTGTGCGGCATTAGTCCATTGTCTCCTCTCACCCATACCCGGGAAGGAAAGAAAGGAACATTGTGTCTATATAGTTGTTGCATTAAGTGTGTGTGTTATTATTTTTATCGTGTGTTGTAGTCCTAGTTGTAGATCTTCAACACTACTACAACTACTGCCCCTTTTACTACTACTACAACGATTTACCACCAATACCCACCATCATCACTACCACCAATACCATCCCCCTACCACCACCACCACTATCACCACTACCACCTGCGGATGACCTCTGCGTGACACTCTCTACTACCCACTGAGAAGGGAGGTAAGAGAGGGGCGAGGCCAGACAGGACCGGTACTCGTAAACAGCACGTATGGTATTTCTCTAATCCTGTCTGGAATGCTTTTTCTCATGTTAGTTCAAAGACTTCTAGAATCTGTTATTTATTTTATATATATACAAACGGTGGAGCTGCAAATGGAACATCGACACACAACCATTTAAATATAAAAAGTTGATGTTTTGGTTCATTATAACAGAGTCAAACAAAGATGGTAAGGACAAACAAACACTATCTATCTATCTATTTATTGTCAGACGCCTTAATCCCCGAAGTGGGTGGCCACAATTTTATCATACCAATGTGTCCATAGAACTTTGGAACCGCACGGTACATAGATACATACCATACTTCCCAGCCCCTCTTAACTAGAACAGATTATCAGGCTTCAATGATTTTTACGATAGCTATTCCGGTTAAGAAAAGATGCAAGAAGATATCATCCTCAATCAAAGTTCACTATCATACACAACTTTAGACCCCTACTTCCCCGACCCTCTAACTAGAACAGATTATCAGGCTGCAAGGATCTTTACGATAGCGAGTTAAACGAAGATAAGGAGACGCGGGTTGGTAAGTGGGCACCTTATATTATACTTACTGGTGGTGGTAGTAGTGGTGGTGGTGGGGGGTTGGTTGGCTGCCTGGACCCGTAGCGAGGAGCGTCCTGGCGTCGCCCACCAACCATCCCACCCACCAGACAAAGAAAGCCATACTGCCTCAGGATACAACAACAAGGAAGGATAAGGCGAACGATTAATACCATATACTGAGGCCACACACACATACACACACAAACACACTGTAGGTACACTTTATCCAAACGGGAACACACACATGCCAGTACATACATATGATCACAGCCATATTCTTTGGTACCGTACTGGTTGCAATATCCTACCTGGCCAACAACACACACAAACATATGATCATAGGCCCTTTTCATGCCACTTGTTCTTCTATATCGTATCGGGAACACACACACACACACACACACACAAAAGTTATAGCCTTATTCTTTGCCAGCTGGCCCTCTACATCCTACTATTGTGACGTACTCAATCGCCACTTCCCAATGCCAGTCTGTGTGTCATGTTTAGAGCCAATACCCATAATTACCTTTCTACCGCTGGGAAAGAAAAGAACAAAATAAACACGAAGGATTGCCATTATCTAGCCATGCTAACTTTCAAAAGTAGATTTTTTAAGAGTCTGAGAGCACAACCACACAATCCCTAATCAAAACAGTTTACAGTACTTACATCCACCACAGAAAACCACTCATTTAAAGAGGACCGGAAACATATTACAAACATCCGCCACAGAGAAAAACATTATTACTGTATATAAATAAAGGTCCAGAAAACTCAGGAAAACCGCAAAGTGCATAAAGACATACCGGGATGAAGTGCAACCAAATCGTGCACTACAAAACATTATTGTGCGAGGACTATTAAACTTGGCTTCACAGGGGAATTGCATACAGTACAATACCTACATAAGAATATAAGTAAGGCTTGTTTTATTTTATTTTATTTTATTTTTATATTTTGCACCCTGTACAGTACAAAGTAACTTTACGCCAACACTGTCCATCATCATCATATTCACCCACTTGTACACAATGTTTATTTATGGCCCAACATGAGACAGATAACTGGGGACACACACTAATAAAAAATAAACAAACAACAAAATCATCTGACACCTAAAAATACATATATTCAAGTACCGGCACGCTTGGAATATACGGCAAATATATACAGTACCGTATATAACTTATAGTATATTCCCTAGTTGTATATCAAAACTGGTCATTCTTGGATTACAAGCGCTGGTTCAGTAATAATAATAGGCTTTGTTACCTCGCTACTTGTTTCTTCAGACCTAACGCTATAAAGACTAGGGTGCCTTTCATCATGATTTTTCCGTTAGTGTGAGAGAAGGAGGAAGAGGAAGAGAAGGAGATGGAGGAGGAGGAAGAGGAAGAGAAGGAGATGGAGGAGGAGGAGGAGGAACGGCAGTCCTTCTACGGTACGCTACCTCGATCAATACGCTAGACCTAGTTGTCGCAGTTCTCTAGTTATAAAGAACTGGAAAGGCGTTAGCGGCGTCTCACTAGGAAATATAATAGAGTATACTGCTTGCTACGTCCTCCAACCCGTTTTAGTTAAGATGAATAGAGGATAACGTGGAATCTAAGCGAGACAAATATACTAAACTCTAGAACGGAGGATGGGAATGGGAGGAAATATATAGGTGCCCCGGTGTGATAGTCTAGTGACTCTAGTCCTATAGCCAAAGGAAGTAGGCAGACAAGCATTGCGTATGAGAAAAGTGAGCACGACTAAACAATAAACTTGGAGGAAAAGGCGGAAAATTACCTCTGGATTTCCGGACAATACCCCCCATCATTCCAAGGTCAAGAATATGTCTGTATAAACCTCTTTCTTTCTCTCTCTCTCTCTTTCTCTCTCTTCTCACTTTTATTATTTTTAAACTGCATTATTCTTGCGTAGTGCATTATGCAATTCTAAGAACATAATGGGAAGAGGTTGGAATATTTTTCGTTACCTTGCCAATCCTAGCATCGGGTTTGCTGAAACTAAAGTACTGATGATACAGACAATAACCGCTTCATACTGTTTTACGATCGTGTGTTTTACAAAATACGTGTTCGGCTTAAATAGAAGGCGGTAGAAAAATAAATAAACACATCCTTCTGTCCCTAAAATGTATATAAAGTTCGTGTATTTTCCCGGCAGCGTGGGAAGGGATGGAAAGGAGGAGGGAGGGAGGGTGATCGACTTCCTAAGGTTGCGAGCATGGGGTGGAAAAATGTCAGAGTTTGTTGATCAACTTCTTTCAAAGTCCAGAAACTACTAACCCAAAGCCTCACAACGTCTCTCGAGTTTGGAAACATCAGAATTCGAGTGCAAATAACCAAGTCTGGCTGTAAAAAGTTGGATAATTTGAAGAAAGTTGGCGGCCAGGCAACATTCTAGGATAATGGATGCATTTGATAAAGATCTACCCCTGATGAAGCAGTGTTGTCTCATAGCCTAATGTAACACAATAAATATAATATTATATAGCCGATATATCATCAATCATCCTAGAAACATTAATATAGACCATAATAATATTAGCATATATATTCTGATAATGTTGCAACTATAAAATTAATCACCCTATAACAACACCAATACAATACGATACGCGAATTAAATCACATACACATTTAAACAGACTACAGCACTGAGTGAAGTGGATTTACGGAGAGATTCTGTTGTTAGTGAATTGAAAGGCTACTGATTCCTCCAAACTATGCCAGAAAGCAAACAGACGCCTTCATTGGTACAAACATTGAAGATCTGTTTCGTGGTATACGGTATGTGGGAATAACAAACCATTTAATTATCTAGAAAAGAATATCCCCGCATGTACCAAGCCGGCTATTTTCAGTAATGGTCTACAAATGTCGGTATTGTGATGCATTATAACAACACACAATCATAATACAGTCATTATCACTTTCCATTACAACAAGCAGGAGTCTATGTAGCCTAATGCCATCATTTTCCGACACTACTATTTTATTGTCACCACCATATTATAGTTATATTCTCAACGAGATCATGACGGTTCCATTTAAGACTATATATATTTTTTTTCATTTTTTTTCTCTAGCTATTTTATTTATCTATTTACTCTGAGACTGTATGTACTACATAACACCTAACTAGCCTAGGCAAAAACTATTAGCCAGTCGTGGTGAAGGCTAGGCTAGGGTAATGTTTGCTTTTAATAATTTCAGCATTACATCACCACCACCACACCGGGTTCAGGGCAATTACCACAATGTATGTTAGTGCTACATCATCTTTCCCGTTTTCAAAGTTGCGTAACTAACATATGTGGCAATGATTTACGCTCACTCAATTTAATTTCCCCCCAGCGTTGAAATGCAAATTACACAAAATTATTACATCTCACAATTTACTAACGTTATAACCTAGCGTAGCATGTAAGTGCAGTAACGATATGTAATGATTTGGTTTGAAAGATTTGTAAGGAATTGCATACATGTGTTAAAAGTTGGCTACCATGTAGGCCTATGATCACATTGATCATTTGACAAGTAGGCATAGACTTGGTGGAATAAATGGGGAGAAAGCGGGGAAAACAAATGAACTTAACAATCATTTATTTCCCTTTACACCTTGTTAGCTAATAAAAAAATAAAGTATAGAAGCCATTGCAATTTTTAAGCGAACTTATGTATAAGTAATAAGTCGAATATACGTAATATAAGTAATTAAGTAAAAGTACCTCAGTAGCCTATGCAACATCAGTATTTATCAGTAACGTAGAATATGAATAAGTAAATAACATAACGTACTAGCATCGAACATATGAATATATAATGGAATTTGTGAATATATACTGTATATCATAATGGAAACCACACCCAATGTTAGACAAGCCAGCCTTACCCATTTCAAAATTTCTTCCCAAGTAAATTAAATATTTCAAATTTTAAAGAGATCATTTTAATACACCTCCATGTTAAACTTACGCTACTCATTTGAACGGATGGAGAAACAAGGTGGGGGACAGTGTAGCATAAATTTAAATAGGTCTATACTGTGTAGAGGTCATCTGTAACAAAGAATCAACACGAATTATTATGTTTACAATGTTTAAAACCACGGAACATGAAGGAAACGTGTCAATTTGCTTTCCAATCTGAAAACCAATCAGATTTACAAGGCTACTAAGCAGACAGACCGTGGTAACAGTAACCTCAAATCAAGGCAGGCTTCCGGTACTGTAATGTCAACACTAAAACCACGACAACCAAGACTTATCATTATCACCACATCACTAGAAACAACGATTGAAGGAAAGAATGTAAGGAAGTAGCTATCATCGGCTTGTGGTACGGTATATAATCAATATCTTGCAACGTCTTCAGAAAACACACGTATTGCGCAACACTCCAAAACCTGAACACCCGTTATTACGCACGTCAACTCCACACAAAAATACACAGTACGCTTTTTTGTACACACACGTAAATGCGCCGACTCCCTTCAGTCATATGATCTTAGATACTCGTTAGGCGTCGATTTCAGTGTTTACAAGTGGCACATCTGTACCTAATAGTGTAAAACTCTGGTGTAATTTGCTTTGGAAGGCATTATATTTTCCGATAAAGCCCAGAAAATCAATGGGGGAAGCAGGTATACTTTCCCCAGGGTAGAGGAAAATGGAGTGTTGAGTTGATTTCGTGTTTTTTCTTCCTGCAAGCAATTTACCCTTGCCCGCCCTCAGCCTCACGGGAACACTAACCTCTGAAGAATTACAAGCATTTCCTGAGGGAAGATTCCAATGATGTGATGATGACAAGAGGAGATTTTTTAAGTCGACTCGAAGCCTAAACACAAATAGCCTAACAGTTTCATAACACACACACACACACAAAAACACACACGAAGAATTTTTCCAGCCCTTGACAACTCAGGAGGATCAGAAAATCGAATATATACAAAATAAAGTGCGAATGAGTAACCCACGCGTTCTTTCTTGTAGGTTGGTTTCAAAGGTCGGTAAGGACGTTATACGTGGATAGTCACTGGGTGGTGTTGGTAAATCTGGACCAAATGATTCCTCCACACTATCCCAAGCAACAAGTAAGCAATTAGTGCTGTTAGGTTTGTCCTGTTTCCTGGCATACTTTGGAGGAATCAAAGCGCGGTAATTACCGTACCCTTTGGCTAATGCAGCTTCTACGTGGAGACCTTAGTCTGTCAAGTACTCAATAGAAGGGGGTTTTCCCAAGAAAGCCACACCGCCACACTCACAACACCTTAAGCTCACAACATCTCAAGCTCAGAATACCTCAACCTCACAACACCTCAACCTCACAACAATGCAAGCTCACAACACCAACAAACTCGTAACACCCCACTCTCCTCAACCTTACACACAAACCACACATTCTTGATCTCAGTGCGTTCAATTTTTGCTCTGCCTCCTACAGTAAATCTCGCTCACACTCCACACAAATGTCCAAAGTTAGGTCCCTCTCTCTCTCTCTCTCTCTCTCTCTCTCTCTCTCTCTCTCTCTCTCTCTCTCTCATACAACTTGCCTACAAACTACACCACAGTAGTAGGTTGTTTAGTTTCTTACTCGTGTACCGTCTTTCCTTTCGTTTTCTTTCCATAACCAAAACAAAATCCCCCCCCCCTGCCACGTAAGCTATGTGCACACCGTCTGTCCGTAAGAATTCTCAACTCACAAAAGTCTCTCTCTCTCTCTCTCTCTCTCTCTCTCTCTCTCTCTCTCTCTCTCTCTCTCTCTCTCTCATCACAGAAAAATGACACGCAATGACTTTCATTCGGCAAAGAGAGGCTTATCCGTACCCTCATTCCTTCCTTACTGACAAAGAGTAGCCTACACTGAATAAAGTTAAAAGTCGTGCATGTTCCTCTGAATTTCAAACCATACGGGATGTAAAACTAATAAATCTGCTAATAGGAAATACATGTTCACTCTTAAATTAGTTACGATAGTGGATGCATAACATTACCAGTGTATGTTACCGTACTCAACATGATAGATCCAACGGACATCAATAATATATCCTATAATAACGTACATAAACACACACACACACACACGTTGGTCCGTATGTGCTGGCATTTATCACACACACATCACACTCTTGGGTACAGCTTATGACATGTGCATTTTTTATAGAGCCGTGGGGATGTATGTATGAATGTTGGTTGGCTTGATGCAGTTTCTGGCACACTACCACTACCACCAACACAGACATAAACGTCTCCTGGGAGCAGCCGCACAGCGCGTGAATATATAGGTGAAAACAATTTTTTTTTTTTTTTTCCTAAATATGAAAATAGGCTACACTCGTCTTGCCCCACGGTTGACGTAAATCAATCGTAACATTAAGGGTCTGCTTCAAAAAGGGCTACCGTACTACTAAACAAAGGGACCAAAAGAAAGGGCTTATTATTATCTATGAAAATTAAATACAACCGAGTATTATGTAAAATGTTTTAAAATATTTTTTTACTGAAACGATAGTGTCTTTCCTCACGTATGTCAATGCCATAATTATGTACGGAGCAATCGAACGTGTGGCAGCTGCTTGATTATTGGACAGTGTTAATATTAAACTTAATACGTAGTTACGAAACTCCTGTTGCGTTGGATCTTTATTGCACACATCAACGAAGTAACTAGCACTTGGTAAATTTTTATCAAACCAGTTAATTTCGCTTAAAAAAATTAATTATAAAGTTTAGCTTCAATAGCGTAGCCACATAAAGTTTATTAATAATTAAATAACCAGAAATATTCTATAGAAAGGTGATGCTGGTAGGAGAGTTTTCAGTGTGCTAGGTGACAATAATCCAAAAATATTTTATTACAGCATAGGCCAGCAGGGGAGACAGTAATAGATAAACCAAATCAATAATTTTGGTGAGGTGAGAAGGAAGAGTAAGACAGCAGGAAGGAAGGACTGTGTTTTGGGTCGTTCTTTGTCTTGAAGTGATGGTGAATGAATAGCCTTTGTGACGATTCTTTCTAAATATTATATAAAACTCCATCAGCATTAGCCTATATTCCTCAGATAGTTGGACATTTAATTTTTACATTAATATTAAAGCTTTTATTGATTCCTGTAGTGATTATCATAAACTGACCCTTCTTACATCACTTCATCCAGTCCCAAACAGAAAAAAAAGTAAGTTAAATTATATAGAGTATATATACGCGAAAACTTAATTAAAATAAAATCCTAAACGCAATATTTTGACGCAAAAGCAACTCTAGTTCAACACCCGTCACACTTTAACCAATATTATAATGTACAGGCACGCACATCTGTTCAACACCATCCGAAGTTCCATAAACAATATTATAATAATAATAAGGACACTTCTAGTATACTCCCCGCAAGCACAAGCTACCTATAACTAGCCCAGCCCACCTCTGACAAGGGCACAAACACCCACTATCCTAGCCAACACCAGGAGTCTGAGTTTATCCTGAGGCGTGATCCTTGATTATGCAACAACCCAGACAGGACCCGAAGCTACGTGACAAAAACACAAGTCATTATTATTATTATTATATACTCGTGATGGACGGAAGGGGTAACTGGGTAGGGTTATTATGTTAAAAGCACAGTTGATCATTTGCTCGAGGGAAAAAAATAATATATACACACACACACAGGTACACAGCAATGACAAACAGCGCTTCATTCTACCCAGGACTGTGGAGTGCTGGCTTGCATGGACTAGGCTAGGTTGGTAGGCAGGTAGAGAGAGGATGCAAGAGAGCAGAGAGTGAGTGAGTATGTGTGTGTTTAATGGATGACGCAGTTGCCTTCAGTCACTGATTGCCTAGAAACACAGTGAACCTGACCTCATGTATGTATGTCCTTGAACTCGCAGACCTCGTCACCTCATTTGACAGAAAAGTTATCATTCCTGCTTGCTTGCTATTACCCAAGATGATTGCAGTGCTCAACGGGGTATACACACACCCAAACTTACGATAATATTCCCAACCAAAACAATTCTCGAGAAAAGGGGATATTTATCTATATATCTAAGCACTAACGATATATAAGAGAGCAGCAAGAGAGGCATATCAAGCACTTGTGGATATTTATGGTCACGTTACACAATATGACATAACAGTGGGGGCAAGCACGGCCAAGGCAGCCAGTGTTGCAAGCAAGCACGGACTGAAAGAGAGAAGCCAGCAACACCGCCATACCTTACTTGGCGAGGCATCTCTTGCTTTATCATATATTATTCAGTGTTTGCAGTTCCAAGACAATGACATAAACCACCCAACATAATATTAAAGTGTTAGATAATACACCATAAGTATGATTCAATATTAAGTCACACCCAAACACGGGATGCAAGGATAACTCGACAATATCCAAAATCCCTTGCAAATATATAACCTAAAATATCTCCTTTACAATGTATTAGAGGTGTTTAATTTTCCAAGTCTGACAGAACTCAGCACTTACTCGTTCCTTCCTGACATTGTACTCACTCTACGTCTAGATTTTTAAGTAGAATTGGGCCATTTTTTAAAGAATGCGCTTTGTGAACGTGGACAATAAGGAAAGTACATTTATAGTAAGTAGTACAAAGGTGTGGGGAAGGTAAGGGAAGTAGATAAGTAGGCTACGTCTGTTAGTGTGTGGGAGGGAAGAACATTATTATTAGCAGACAATGCGAGGAAAGTAGCTACTAGGGAAGTGCTGGATGGGTGAGAGGGTACATTAACAGTAGAGAAAGGTAAGGAAATCAGGTAAGTAGGTAGGTAAAGAGTGCGTATGTTATGAAGTACTGTATTGAGTAATTGCGTATGCTGGTTGTGCAGGGAAGAAAAGTACTGTACAATTACTAATAATAGACAAAGGTGAGGACAGTAGACAGGGGAGAGTGCGTATAATGGTTGTGGGGGAGGACTGAAGAAAGAGAGTTAGATGGCGTCGAAGAGAGAGAGAGAGAGAGAGAGAGAGAGAGAGAGAGAGAGAGAGAGTCCCAGGGTTACATACTCCTCAGACTAGACGGCAGGGACGAAGAGAGCGGCAAAAGAGAGTCCACGGTGGATCTAGTACCAGTTTGATAACACACACACACACGTCCTCTCTCCCTCTCACTCTACTACTATTGCTGCTGGTGGTGGTGGTGGTGTATAAACTCTTTCTTTACTCTTCCCTTCCTTCTCCACAAACAACCATCACCAACCATACACACACACGTCCTTTATCACTCTACTACTACTACTACTACTACTACTGCTGGTGGTAGTGGTGGTGTATTAACTCTTTCTTTACTCTTCCTTTCCTTCTCCACCAACAACCATCACCCACCACACACACACACACACACGTCCTCTCTCACCCACCACACACACACACGTCCTCTCCCTCTCTCACTCTCACTCTTCTACTAACTTACTACTACTACTACTACTACTACTGTTGCTGGTCGTGTATAAACTCTTTCTATACTCTTCTCTTCAACCAACAACCTTATCACCCACCACCACACAAACACAAGAGTAAACCAGTCACCAGTCAACTAACTAACTATCAAGGACAGTTAAATTATTTGTGGATGCTTGTTGAAGTTAGGCTACTTGGTCTAAAAGAAGGTACTACACACATACACACTCACACACACACATGGTTGGTTGTCACTCTTCTTCACCTCTCGGCAGGCAAACAGACGAACGATAATGCTGTATGTACGCCGACGAGGAAAGACACAAATGAACAACACACAGACAAGATAAATCAATGTTTAATGTAGTTATTATTAAGGCTCTCACTCATTCAACTTTACTACTCACTCAACATAACTCCAATCCTCTTCTGCTCGTGCGGCTTTTCCGATTAAAAAAACTATAGTCTACCTTTCCAAGAGCACGGTTACGCACATTATTGGATAGTTATCATAAATATTATTGCACTTTTTTTTTCACCAGATTAGATAACCTTTGGGATTAATGGTTACGAAGTTCCAGAGGCACGGCGAACAACAACCTTCCCCCTGCGAGTCGCAATTGTTACTGGGGATGTGCGCGTGTCGGAGGACGGACGACGACGACTCCACACGTCATGGGTCGGATGCCAGATACTCCCTCCCACCAACCATTTCCACCCATTTAATTGCCAACTCTCAAGTGAATTTTACACACCTATATACTCAAGTTGCATTCGTGTGAACCAAAGCACCACCGATGCACCGAATAACCTACCTACACTCACCCGAGGACAAAAATCAGCCACGGGAAAAATAAGTTCTCCACATGACACGTTTTCATTGCGCCGACGTGCACATCAATCGTCACTTCAGCCTATTTTCCTTAGTAGATCTTTGTCATACATGTGGATGGAAATTTGCCAAGAGTCCCACGTCAGGTCATGCATGTACCCGCCTTCCAGGACCCTACCACAGTGAGAACCGGCCCCTCCATAAACCTAAACAACAACAGACAGCCAATGGTGTATCAAGCCTCCCCATAGAATGACGTAGGTGTGTAGTGTTGGGTCCAGTTTGGGTACAGTTTTAGGCTTAATATCGCCAGACGAATACTACCATCTAGGCACGTGGGCAGCCCTACAGTAGGCCTCGGCACCTCTTCAACTAGGCCGACAGATTCTTCCCCGATGGATGGATGAGTGAGGTTGTTGTTGTTGCTAGGTTCAGCCAGGGTACGGCCTACTCGTCTGACTATTTTTTTGGCTCTGTTGTCAAGGTCAGTGCGCCAGGCCAGCCAGCCTCTCACCATTAATAGCGCCGGCGGAAGATACTTGTTTAGGTACGTTTTGAGGCCTACATGGTACACGGCTAGTTTCCGGGTCATCGTAACCCTACAAAGGGGAGGGTGGGAGTGGACGGGGTGGGTGGGTTTGTTTGGAGGGGCGTGCTGGAGTGTACTTATGAAGGTCGCTTGGGAATTCACTTCAACTTCTCGTTCTCAATCTTAGGCTGTTATTGCAGTTGACCGTATATTAAGGAATGGAGATTGATTACGTAACACTTCATAAGCTTAATAATACATTGATATTTTTAAGTATGTGTCACACCCAATCGTAAAACACATAGCACATACTGTACAATACACTCTATCGTTTGAAAGGTTGAACTATATAATGCCCTAGAGTTTAAACACTGAATTAATAATGGAATAAACCTATTACGTAACGGAGCCTGGGACCACCACCACCACCACCACCACCACCACTCCACTTTGGCCTATATCGAAGAACGTTCCCTGAAAACACACACATGCATAATTTACCTTTATTGTCTTATTATCGCTGTTGACTGAGCAAACATATAGTACTAATATAAGAGATAAAAAGGAGTATATTACGCAACACTTTCCCGGCTCTCCTATATTAGTGTAGAAAATGACCACCCAATTATTTACCTCATACTTACAGCAAAGAACTTGAAGGTGATATTTCAGACTCTAAATAGAAACTCTACATTTATGAACTGTAGGAAAGTATTATTATTATTATTATTATTATTTTTGTGGTTAGTTATGATGTAGGTACGAATTAAGTCACTGCTGGGAAAATAACTGATTAATGGGCATACAAAAACAGTTGAAGAGAGAGAGAGAGAGAGAGAGAGAGAGAGAGAGAGAGAGAGAGAGAGAGAGAGAGACCCCCAGTGCTTGTACAAGATAGAAGTGAAAGTAGTAGTGATGGTGGTGGTAGTGGTTATGGTGTGGGCTTGTAGGGTGGAGAGCAGCTTGACGTGTTCATGGTATTACTTATAATGGGGAGTGGACGGGGAGGGGAGGGATAGGGGGAGTGGAGGGGAGAAATGGGAGAAGGAGAAAGGGAGAGGAGGGGAAGGGAGAAGGAGAAAGGGATAGGAGGGGAAGGGAGAGGAGAAATGGGAGGAGAAAGGGATTGGAGGGGAAGGGAGAGGAGGAGTAAATAATGAGGGATGGAAAAGAAGGTAGGGTGAAGCGAGGCAGTGGAAAGGGGATAAGAGGAAGGGAAGGGGAAGGTGCGAAAGAGGAAAAAGTTGAGGAAGGAAGGAGGGAGGGAGGGAGGGAAGGAGGGATTGTGGGGTTGAAAGAGGAAAGAAAGGAGGATGGGGGGAGGGGCGAGGTATAGGGTTTGGTGGGAGGGAAAAGGAAACGGAGGGAGAGAAGAGCTTTTAAAGAGAGGAGAGGAAGGAAAGGGGAGGAAAGGATAGGAAAAGAGGAGGGGATCATGGGAAGAAAGAGCATGTGATGGGTCAGAAGAACTCAGTACAGAGGGAGGGAAGGATAATTATGTAACGTTCTTAAGAGAGAGAGAGAGAGAGAGAGAGAGAGAGAGAGAGAGAGAGAGAGAGAGAGAGAGAGAAATACTACTACTTACTGGTCAGGAAAACATTAAAATAGGGAAGGAATTAACACCGAAATAGTATAATACGATTGAAATGCAACAAACCAAGTCAACAGAAGAAACGAAAAAGAAGTAGAGAGTAAAGGCCAGAGCCGAGGAGGAGGAGGAGGAGGAGGAGGAGGAGGGGAGGCAAAATGGGATGAATGAAAGACGAGAGAGAGAGAGAGAGAGAGAGAGAGAGAGAGAGAGAGAGAGAGAGAGAGAGAGAGAGAGAGAGAGAGAGAAAAGTGTGTGTGTGTGTGTGTGTGTGTGTGTGTATGTTAGTGTGTGTGTAAATTTTCGAAGTCATTAGAAGTGAGAGGGAGAATGAGCATGCGTGTGCGCGCGTGTGTGTGTGACAGACAGACAGACAGACAGAGCAGGAGGCAGAATGAAGTGAGTAACTGAGAGAGAGAGAGAGAGAGAGAGAGAGAGAGAGAGAGAGAGAGAGAGAGAGCGGCCTGCAGTTGCCTAGTGATGTTGACAGGCCCACACTGTTTTTGTTGGCCGTGTTCGCTTGGCGCCTCCCTGCCTGCCTGCCTGCCTGCCTGCCTGTCTCTCACTCACTCTCACTTACTCACTCACTCACTCACTCACTTTTGCCGTTTGTGGTGATGTCATGGTTCGCCTGCCTGCCTGCCTGCCTGCCTCTCACTCACTCACTCTCACTCACTCACTCACTCTCACTCACTTTCACTCACACTTCTTACTATTTTGTCTTGTGGTGATATCATGGTCACTTTTCTTTCTCCAAGTGTACACGAGTATGAGTATATGTTTTTTTTTATTTAATTGCACACTTGTGATTTGTTCTTCATGTTTATTTTTTATTTAATTGCAGACTTTTGATTTGTTCTTCGTGTTTTTTTTTATTTAATTGCAGACTTGTGATTTATTCTTCGTGTTTTCTAGACAAGCACAACTATGAAAAAATTTATATAAGTAGAAATTAGAAACATTATCCCACAAACAGTACACACTTGGGATGGAACGGGTGGAGGGGGGGGGTTGGTGGTGGAGGGGGGAGGTGTAGGGGTTTACGGTGGGGGGGGGGGGGAATGGGTGAGGGGAACGGTAGGAGGGTAGAGTAAAGTGGGTGGGTGGGTAGGTGGGTGTGGTGGGGGACAGTGGAAAGGAACGAGAGGCGTGGGGGAACATTGGTGGGTGGGTAGGTGTGGGGGACAGTGGGAGGGAACGTGTGGAGTGGGAGGGGTGGGGGACGTGTAGAGTGGGGGGGGGGAACGTTGGTGGGTAGGTGGGTGTGGGAGGGAAAAGTGGAGTGGGGGAGGAACGTTGGTGGGAGAGTGTAGGGTGGGAGAGTGGGGTTGGGGGTCGGTGCGCCCTTGCCTTGCCTTGCCTTGCCTTCCTTCCTCCCCACGTGCCTGTTATGTCCTGGCTTGTGCTGCACCCACCTCACGCCACTGCCCAGAAAATCAATGACCACCGCCGTAGGAGAACCAACAACCTGCAGCAGCCCTTTGCGTAACACGGGGCGGGGGGCGGCGGCGGCGGCGAGGACGGAAGGGGGCACTGGGGAAAAATGTCCGACGGAGGGAGTATACGGTAGGGGCCCTGGGATGATTATCTGACGATGGATAGAGTATGGAAGGGGTCTTGAGTTAATCCGCAGAAGGAAGGGATACAGAAAGGGACCTAGGAAAAATATCTGACGAAGAAGGGAGTACTGCAGGACCTTGGAATGATTATCTGACGAAGGAGGGAGTATGGAAGGGGTCTTGAGATAATCCGAAGAAGGAGGGAGAACTGTAAGGCCTTGGAATAATTATCTGAAGAAGGACTACCACATTATCTATCGTCTTTGAAAAATATAATAAGAATTTGAGAGAATGGATGAAGAACAAGGCTGAATGAGAAGGAACCTATATCAATGACGTTTCCCTATTCCTTCTTCAGGTTAATTAAGGGCCCTGTGATCGTGTTTGAAAATTGGAGGCTTCTGATTCCTCCTGACTATGCCACGAAACAAGCTCCTTCTATATAGGTGGTGTTTCGTGGCCATATTTGAAGGACTCATTTACCTCCAAATTTCGGACTATATCACAGGGTCCTTAAGGCCTTTATTTAATCTGAAGAAGGTGAACGAAAGGTGAGTGGCGTGAGAATCCGAAAAAAGACGAACAAACACACTAACCCTCGAAAAAAATTAAACTAAATGAGCACAACCAATAATCACACACAAAAACCGTCGCACAAACCCGTTAACTTGATTTATTTTCAAACATTTAAAAAGTTAACGACTCTAACGAACATGAAAAGGGGGAGAGAAAAGGAGAACACACACACACAGACACACACACATACAAAAAAAATTGAAATCGTGGCAAATTGTGACTAACATTAACAAAAAAACATATAATAACAAAACCAGACGATGATTATAGAGTGTGAGAGTACACGTCATTAATAACGAGTACAGTAACAAAAGAACTGACAACACTGTATAAAAATGCCATAAATAACACCAACAATAACAACAAAACAGGATATGAAGACTAGGATAGTGTAATGTAGTGTATATAGTGAAGAGAAGAATGGTGTTATGTATAGTGCAGTGTAGTGTAGAATAGTGTAGTGTAGAATAGTGTAGTGTAGTAAAAGTTTCATGAATCGTAAAGTAGTATAATTGAGTGTAGTATTGTGTAGTATAGTTTGAGATAGGCTTGTGTTATGTAGAATAGTGTAGTGTATAGTAGTGTAGAATAGTTTAGTTTAGAGTAGTGTAGTGTAGAATAGTTTAGTGTAGTTTAGTGTAAGAAGACACACCCTAAAACTTATGGTCTCAGGGTGTTGATGATCTGTCACGTCACTGGGACCATAAAACCAGAAGTGGTTATAAAGAACAGGACGTCGTTAAAATGACCCACAACAAAAAATAAATAAATAAATAAATAAATAAATACAAATAATAATAATAATAGACGAATCACAATACTGAAGTAAAGTGACGTTACATAAGACAAAGTGATAATAATAATGATAAGTAAATGTTAATAATAATAATAATAATAATAATAAGAGGGAGGGAGGGAATGACAGAGAGGGATAGGGATAAAGAGAGAGAGAGAGAGAGGAGAAAAGCAATGAAAGGGACTGAAAGATAGGGAATAAAAATAGAAAAGGAGAGAGAGAGAGAGAGAGAGAGAGAGAGAGAGAGAGAGAGAGAGAGAAGGAGAACTCACCGGTTGACCTAGTTTACCCCCCCCCCCCCCCAGTACCTACCTTCCTTCCTAAGTAGACCGACAGTATGGCCCCCACCCCCCACCCCCCACCCCCACAGTGAGTCGCACCCTAGCCCACGCCGAGACGAATATAGGAGTAACATGGGGCGGGTTGGGCTATACTCTGTTTACTTTTTTCACGGTTCTTCTATTTCCGTTTTTTTAGGCTACTTCTTCATTTTCTTAGGCTACTCTATTTTCTTAGCTTACTCTATTTACTTTTTCACGGTTCTTCTATTTCAGTATTTTAGGCTACTTCTTCATTTTCTTAGGCTACTCTATTTTCTTAGCTTACTCTATTTACTTTTTTCACCTTCCTACTATTTCAGTTTTTTAGGCTACTCTATTTTCTTAGCTTACCTATTTACTTTTTTCACGGTTATTTTATTTCATTTTCTTAGGCTGCTTCATTTACTTCTTTCTATTACTTCTTTCTATTTTGTTTTCTTAGAGTATTTCATTAACTTTTTAGGATTCTTCATTTACTTTTTTTTCAAGGTTTTTCTATTTTATTTTCTTAGGTTCCTTTATTTATTTATTTATTTATTTCACGGTCCTTTTATTTCACTCACTCACTCACTCACCCATCGTAGGTGTTTGTGTCGTCAGCCTAACACACACACACACACACACACACACACACACACACACACACACATCACTTATTGTATCATTAATTAATATTTGATTAATTAAAACTATGGAGAGGGTTGAGGGCACTGACACACACACACACACACACACACACACACACACACACACACACACACACACACACACACACACACACACACACACACACAGATAAGTACTAACATCTTATTATCTAAAGGTTACCCAGTCAATTCATCTCTCTCTCTCTCTCTCTCTCTCTCTCTCTCTCTCTCTCTCTCTCTCTCTCTCTCTCTCTCTTTGAAGGCATAGCAACCTCCC
>JAWZYT010003038.1:0-2500 GCA_034508575.1 Petrolisthes manimaculis | reverse complement strand
CTCATCAACCCACCAACCAACCCACCAACCCAACCCACAATCCAACCCACCAACCAACCTACCTACCTACTAACCAACCTCACTCCTACCTACTAACCAACCTCACTCTTACCTACTAACCAACCTCACTCCTACCTAACCTGTCTCACGTACCGAGGTTGTTGGCCTCAGGTGACGTCAGGTTAGGTTAGGTTAGGGTAGGGTAGGGTAGGGTAGGGAGGAAGGTAGGGTAGGGAGGAAGGTAGGGAGGAGTTGGAAGGTGAGGTGAGTGTAGGTAGGTAGGTAGGAGGAGGGGGAGCAGAGGAAGAAAGGGTTGGTAAGTAGGGGATGAGAGGGAGGGAGGTAAAATATTGGGTTTTGTACTGTTATATAATAATAGTAATAATAATAATACAAATAATAATAATACAAATAATAATAATACAAATAATAATACAAATAATAATACAAATAATAATACAAATAATAATAATAATAATAATAATAATAATAATAATAATAATAATAATAATAATAATAATAATAATAATAATAATAATAATAATAATAATAATAATAATAATAATAATAATAATAATAATAATAATAATAATAATAATAATAATAATAACAATAATAATAATAATAATAATAATAATAATAATAATAATAATGATAATAATAATATATAAAAACAGTAGAGAAGCAATATGAAACTGAACGAAAGAAAAAATATAAATATACAGAAATGGTTTACAGGAATAGGGAGGAAGTGGAAGGAGATAGTGAGGGGAGAGGTAAAGATAGGTTTATATAGAGAGAAAGGTGGGGCATAGAGAGAGAGAGGAAGAGAGTGAGAGGGAAGTGAGACAAAGATTTTAATAGTGAGAGAAAAAAATATGTTATAGAGGAAGATAGAGAATGGAGAAAGGAAGAGAGAGAATGAGAGGAGAGAGAGAGAGAGAGAGAGAGAGAGAGAGAGAGAGAGAGAGAGAGAGAGAGAGAGAGAGAGAGAGAGAGAGAGAGAGAGAGAGAGATAGAGATTAGTTATGGAGTAAGATAGGGAGAGAATAAAGAAAAGGGCCTTACTATAAATGTGGTTCAAAATTTGTGTTCCATTTTCCTCTATCTATCTGTCTCTATTTTTGTCTATATCTTTATATCTATATCTATTTCTATCTATATCTATTTCTATCTATATCTTTCTATCTATCTATATCTGTCTCTATTTCTATCTATCTCTTATCTGTCTATCTATCTATTTCTATCTATCTAAGCATAAGAGGCCAGCGGAACACAAGTTTTGAATAACTATAACTACCTACATAAAAAAAAATGATCCCAAATGACACATGCACCTGAATTTTTTTATATAGGACACATATGTTTTGGCTCTGATGAATAGGGGTGAATTGAAGGGAAGGTAAATAGGTACAGAGAAAAAGTCGACCCCCTCCCCTCCCCTCATTTTCCCCTCCCTCTCTTTTTCCCCCTTTTCGTTCGTTTTCTAGGGTGAGCAAATAAACAAACAAACACACACTCACACTTGGCCTCACACACACACACACACACACACACACACACACACACACACACACACACATACACACACAAATAAACAAACAAACACTCACACTTGGCCTCACACACACAAACACACACACTACTGCATATGGGTAGCCTATATAGAATTATTTCTTTATGATTATTATATTTGTTTAAGGTGTTTATGGGTTTAAATGTGAATGAAATGGAAAAACAGTATATATATATTATTTCACATTGATTTCCTTCACAAAAAAATAATAGAAAAATATATACATAAATCTCTAGACTAACTCACTCTCTCTCTCTCTCTCTCTCTCTCTCTCTCTCTCTCTGGTAATAATCAAGAAGCCACCATTTGCTGTAAGTGCTTCAACATAGGATCATCCAAACTCCTCCAAACCATCCCAGGAAACAACAGATCCCTATACACAAAAATTTACGAATGAGGGAATCTGTTTCTTGGCAGAGTTTGGAGGAATCAATACCCCTCCAATTCCCTCCCCCCTCTCTCCCCCCCCCTCCAAAGACGACCCTATAAAATGAACGGAGAGGGAGAGAGAGGGAGAGAAGTAGGGAGAGAGAGAGAGAGAGAAGGAGGGAGGGAGGGAAGGAGATACAAAGACTGACTTCCCTATTGATTTTCTCACTGGGTTCACATTTCGTTCTCGTGACCTGTTTTGATTTACTTCCACTCTGTTTCTCTCTCTCTCTCTCTCTCTCTCTCTCTCTCTCTCTCTCTCTCTCTCTCTCTCTCTCTCTCTTTCATAATATCCCTATCCTTCTGTACCTCCCTTTTCTGCTCTCTCAATCTCAACTCTTCTCTCTCTTTTTACCCCCCTCTTCTCTCTCTCTCTCTTCCATCCCCTTCCCCCCTCTCTCTCTCTCTCCCTCTTTCCCCCCCCCCCTCTCTCTCTCTCACACACACACACACAGACAAAAGTATTTCCAATAAAAGTACACCCCAAAATAGTAG
>JAWZYT010003037.1:350000-355000 GCA_034508575.1 Petrolisthes manimaculis | reverse complement strand
TATTACTACCATTATTTTAATTATTATTTATTTCAAGATGTTGATAAGTAAATAAATGATGATAAATGGATAAATAAGACGATAAATGATGAAATAAAGCAATAACAGATAATTATTTGATTATTACTACCATTATTTTAGTACCATTATTTATTTCAAGGTGTTAAGTAAATAAATTATCCCTGTGATATAAATAAATGGTGATAAAAGGATAAATAAGATAGGAAAAGTCCTCATATGTCCCACAGAATGTTAAAACTATTTAATTAATTTATTTATTCATTTAGTAGAGTTAAAATTGTTATGGTAAATTTACAGAATTACTTCATTAACTATATTGTATATTTTAATATAATTACCTACTTATATAGACATTATACAGTATTTATTATTAATTACTATTTATTTAGACCATTTTAAAACATTTTTCATTATGGTGTTTTGGTAAATATGGAATGAATTACCATTTATCATGTACTGTTTTTTCTACCTTCATTACCCACTTATTTAGAACATTATAAAACTATTTTATTCTATGGCATTTCATCCACAAATTTCAAAGATATTCAAAGGAAACATTTTGAAATTAACCTAACCTTACCTGACCTGACCTAACCTTACCTGACCTGACCTAACCTTACCTGACCTGACCTGACCTAACTTGACCTAACCTTACCTAACCTTACCTCGCCTCGCCCCGCCCCGCCTTACCTTACCTTACCTTACCTAACCTAACCTTATCTACCTTACCTAACCTTACCTTACCTAACCTTACCTAACCTTGCCTTACCTTACCTAACCTTACCTCGCCCCGCCTTACCTTACCTTACCTAACCTTGCCTTACCTCGCCCCGCCTTACCTTACCTTACCTAACCTTACCTTACCTCGCCCCGCCTTACCTTACCTTACCTAACCTAACCTAACCTTATCTACCTTACCTAACCTTACCTTATCTACCTTACCTAACCTAGACCACAGCAGACTACCAGACCTAACCTAACCTGGGCAAACTACCGTGAAATAACCGTGGTAAAGTACAGGAAATGGCCGGGGCAAAATACTGTATTTATTGAATGAATTACCATGTTATAGCAGTGTTGCCAGATCTGGCTAGGTCCCAGTATTTTGCCCTGGTCATTTCCCGTACTTTATCACGGTTATTTCCTGGTCGTTTGTCCAGGTTTGGTCCTGGTAGTCTGCCTTGGTTTAGGTTAGGTTAGGTAAGGTAAGGTAAGGTCAGGCTAATTTCAAAATGCCCCATTTAAATTTAACAAAAAACAACAACCATACACAATGACTGTAATTCCTTCAATATTTACTGAAAAAAATGTACGCAATAATGGTAATTCTTTCCATATTTACCCAAAAAATATACACAATAACAATAATAACAGTAATTGTTTCCATATTTAACATAGAGTACTGGTAGTTAAATATAAATATTGTTGTGTTACATATTTTATTATTATGATGATTATTACATTATTTACATTTCCAGGTAGGATTGATTAATGAGGTGTTGCAACAGGTGTGAACCAAGAGGTGTTGCAACATCAATTGTACATCAATGCACACTCCTTCATCCACAGGTAATTTTATTTATTTATTTTGAGTCTGTCATTGATTGCCTTCATCACTATGAAATAATTAGTTGTTTATGTGTATATATGTAACAGTATGTATGTATGTATGTATGTATAATCTCTCTCACTCACTCATACTATCATTGCTTGCCTTCATCACTATGAAATAATTAGTTGTTTATGTGTATATATGTAACAGTATGTATGTATGTATGTATAATCTCTCTCACACACTCATACTATCATTGCTTGCCTTCATCACTATGAAATAATTAGTTGTTTTAGGCTACTGCTTGGTTTTATAAATAACTTTGGATTTGAAGATGGAACAACTATACTTTGTATATCTTACAGTATACTTGACAACACATATGTGTAGTGTTGTGTTGCTGTCTCAGTGTCCTTGACTGTACATGACACACTCAGATCACACCTACCAACCTACTGTTGGTCAGGTCAAGTAATTCATTCCTTGCTATACCATCACCATGAAATGTTCATCACACTCCCTCTGTCCTGCTTTGTACAGCCAACCAAAGGATATTATATAGAGAGTAAAGGGATATTTTATAGGAAACAAAGTCATAGCATGAGAAAAAACTAAAGTATATTGAGAGACAGACAGATAGAGAGACAGACAGGAGGGTAAGGTAAAGAGGTGGATTATAAGTTTATAGGCCTGGTGACTGATGCCCGGGGTAGTAGTACAGACACCTCTGGCCATCACCCAGAGTATTAAATAGTGCTGGTTTGACTATTACCTAGACTAGACTAGACCACAGCAGACTACCAGGACTTAACCTGGACAAACTACCAGGTCTTAACCCGGGCAGACTACCAGGACTTAACCTGGACAAACTACCGGGACTTAACCTAGGCAGACTAACAGGACTTAACCTGGACAAACTACCGGGACTTAACCTAGGTAGACTACCGGGACTTAACCTGGACAAACTACCCGGACTTAACCTGGACAAACTACCGGGAAATAATCGTGATAATGTACAATGAATGACTGGGGCAAAATACTCGGATCTGTCAACACTGCTGCAAAATGGTAATTCTCTCAATAAATACCATAAACTGTAATGCAGTACCTCTCATTATTATTATTATTATCATCATTATTATTATTAGCATAATTATCATCATTATTATTATTATTATTATTATTATTATTATTATTATTATTATTATTATTACTGTGTCTACTTCTTTGATTGATGAACTAACATTGTTTAATTAATATTTCAGGTTCACAGACAGTTGATAGATAGATAGTTTGTGATAGATACATACATACATACATACATAAAGAGAAAGAGTGAGTGAATGTGTGTGTGAGAGAGAGTATATATAGATTGATGGATGGATAGATAGATAGTTTGTGATAGATAGATACATACATACATAAAAAGAGAGAGTGTGTGTGTGTGTGTGTGTGTGTGTGTGTGTGTGAGAGAGAGAGAGAGAGAGAGAGAGAGAGAGAGAGAGAGAGAGAGAGAGAGAGAGAGAGAGAGAGTGTATAGATAAAAATGCCTATATTTTAATGTTTTTGTATCCAATGATTTTCAGAAATTATGCATTTTGTTAGTTTTCATTTCTCTTCATACACACACACACACACACACACACACACACAGCTGTGATTTCCTGTGATGTTGTTTAGGGGTGACGGCCTAGGTCACGCTGGTGTGCCACCTTTAGTTGGTCGGTGTAACTTGATGTAGCAGGCTGTTCCCTTCAGTGGCCTGGTAATAATGGGGCAGTGGCTGGTGTGCCACCTTTAGTTGGTCGGTGTAACTTGATGTAGCAGGCTGTTCCCTTCAGTGGTCTGGTAATAATGGGGCAGTGGCTGGTGTGCCACCTTTAGTTGGTCGGTGTAACTTGATGTAGCAGGCTGTTCCCTTCAGTGGTCTGGTAATAATGGGGCAGTGAGGGTTTGTCCACCACCTCGTCTAGTCGAGTTTTGAATCTTTCTAAAGATCCAGAGTATGATGGTAGCTCTCGTGGGATACAGTTGAACAGCCGGGGACCCTGCACTGCTATGGAGTTTTCTCTTAGTGTTTGTAGTGTTGTCCATGTCGTCAATATCAGTGGTATGGTGTACATTAGGCCTCTTCTTCCATGTAGTGTTGTCCATGTCGTCAATATCAGTGGTATGGTGTACATTAGGCCTCTTCTTCCATGTAGTGTTGTCCATGTCGTCAATATCGGTGGTATGGTGTACATTAGGTCTCTTCTTCCATGTAGTGTTGTCCATCTCGTTATATGGTGTACATTAGGTCTCTTCTTCCATGTAGTGTTGTCCATCTCGTTATATGGTGTACATTAGGCCTCTTCTTCCATGGTTGGCTGTTCAGATTGAGCTTTCATTTTCCAGCTTAGGGACAAGTCCATTAATAATTTTCCAAATGTATATAATTATGTATTGTTCTCGTGTTCTTTCCAGTGAGTATAATTTGAGGATAGCTAGTCGTTCCCAGTAGTTATTATCCTGCATACCCGCCATCCTTGTTGTAAAAGTTCGTTGCATTGCTTCTACTTTTCTAATTTGTCCTACTGTACTTGGATTCCAGAGAACACAGCAGTACTCTAAGAGAGGAAGTATAAGTGCTTTATATAGTGTTAGAAGTACAGTACAGT
The DNA here is from genome assembly GCA_034508575.1 of Petrolisthes manimaculis. Taxonomy (NCBI): domain Eukaryota; kingdom Metazoa; phylum Arthropoda; class Malacostraca; order Decapoda; family Porcellanidae; genus Petrolisthes; species Petrolisthes manimaculis. The sequence goes on along the minus strand of JAWZYT010003037.1, from coordinate 350,770 downwards.
ACAGTGGGCTCTCTTGTTGTAAAGATTCTTAGTATCCATCCCATTGTCTGTCTCACCTTTGTAACTATGTTGTCTATTTGTTGTTGAAAGTTGCCATCATCACTTAATGTTACTCCTAGATCCTTGACGTGTCTGTATTGTTCAATTATTTGTCCTTCTGGTGTTCTATAATAATTGTTGGGGATATCAATATTGGGATGATGGTATCTCATCAACTCCAATTTGGAGCTGTTGAAACTCATGTTGTTATTGGCTGCCCACTGGTATATTTTATTTAAATCCATTTGTGTCATTCTAAGGTCTTCGTTGTTCCTCACTGTACTCAAAAGTCTAGTGTCATCTGCAAAAAAAGATGCAGTGCAATGGGAAATATTTGTGTCCATATCTCTCATGAATATTAAGAATAGCAACGGGCCAATGACTGACCCTTGTGCCACTCCACTCAACACTCCTTCTACAACAACTGCTTGGTTTCTGTTCTCTAAAAAGCACTTTATCCACTTGAGCAGTTTTCCTCTGATTCCAATATGTGACAGTTTCTGTATCAGTATTTGGTGGTCGTCTTTGTCGAAAGCTTTCAAAAAGTCTAGATAAATAACATCGACTGTGGCATCGTTCTCAAGTGAATGTAACATGTCCATACGGTGTTGCAGTAGTTGTGATAGACACGATCTACCATGTCTGAATCCATGTTGCTTGGCATTGTGAAGTGTGTGTATATCGAGGTATTCATTTAGCTTGCTGACAACCATTTTTTCAAACACTTTTAT